>JAHWFP010106188.1:41805-76543 GCA_023313725.1 Lithobius niger
AAACAATATTTATAAAAAAATTAAAATTGGTGCTTGCGCCGTCAATTGCTGGTAGCACTTGGGTACCATAGACACACACATATTCTATTCTCATATTATGTAATTTACACCGATTTACTTGTCACTGAGCCATTTGCACTTACACAAACACTAAGCTACTGTTCTTGCTTATGCATTGTCTGTTACAGGCAGCCCAAAGTGGTCCTATTCATGATTGTTGTTAATCTTGTGTTTAGTCCTCAGTAAACGCACCGTTTAGTCCCTGCACCCACATTTTTTCGAAATCCTCCAGTCCCATATTGACGTCCTCGTTATCTGTACTAGTTGATGTTGAGGTCCAAATCCATGGAAAGAAATAGGCAGACGTAGTATTAACTATTTAAGTTTACTTACAGAAATATGCAAACAGGCTACATTTTAAAATTATAAGAGGCCGAAAGGGAGGATGATGCATAATGGCCAGTCAGTCAGAGTGAAGTGGGAAGCCGCTTTCATTGGGCTTCCTGCTATTTTTAGTTGCCCAGGTTACACTCCAATTGATTACAAGGTGCACCTGGTTATTTCACAATGTTCATGCGGGGCTCTTTTAGACAAGGTTGTCCCTTGGGTCATGTTACAGTTGGTGCATTTCAGTCTAGTTTATTTTAAGAAATGCACACACACTAACAAAGTCCCCCCTGATACAAGGGCGTTATCTGGCATGTAAGACACTCAGTAGATCAGTATGGTATTTGTGCCTTTGGCCAGATTGTGGTTTGGTTAGTATATCCACTACGTTACATTTTGTCGGGACGTACCGCATGTCTACACTTCTGTCATCGATTCTTTCACGGCTATGATGGTAAATAATGTCTATGTGTTTTGTCCGGCTCTTCTCGATGTAGCTCACGGCGTGTGCTCGGGCACTCTTAGAAGCAGTATCGGCGACATCTGGCTTATCGGGATTAAGCCGATTTCCATTAACAGCTCCCGGGTCCATAGGCATTCTTGCACACCCTGGTAGATGGCCTTGTATTCGTTCTCCATTGTGGAGAGTGAAACAGTTCTCTGCAGGTTTGATCTCCACAGAAACGGTGATCCACCATACGTGGCTACAATTCCCGTTGTGGAGTATCTTGTCTTCAGGTCCGAGGCGTGGCTGGCATCGGTGAAGATCTGCAATACTTGAAGGTACCTCAGGATCCTTTTTCCTGCTTGCCAGTCCTCAGTAATTGGCGCTGAGGTATGCTGAGCTAGACTGTTGACGACAAAAGTTATGTCGGGTCTTGTCCCGTTAGCAATATAGGATAGCGATCCTACTAATTCCCATAGTGGAATTTTGTCAAGACAGTCTACTTCTCTTGTTAGCTGGTCTTGATAGGGTTGGCGTGGACACAGGCTTGCAATCTTGCAACCCAAACTTTGCCAGTACCTTGTTAATGTACTGCGTCTAGTTAAAGACCATTGAGCCATCCTGCGCTCTGGTGAACTTTATGCCTAGCATGTAGCTAATTGGTGCAAGTGATCGAATTTCGAAACTCGACATTAGGATTGCCTTCGCTAGTTGGCACATCTTAGGACTCGAGGAGATGGCTGCGATATCATCGACATATACTATGAGTACGAGCAGATCCTTCCCCTCATGGATCTAGAAAACACATGCGTCAGTCCTACACCTCTTCATTCCCTGCTTCTGGACCTCTTGGGCGAAACTACTGTACCATCTACGGCCACTGTTTCAAGCCGTAAAAACTGCGAATCACTCGGCGCACTTTGTCTTCTTGGCCCTCTTTGACGAAACCTTCAGGCTGGTCCATGTAGTATACAAGTTCCTCGTTGCCTAGGTAACCATTTAAATATGCTGTAGTAATATCGTATTGGTCCACGTAGTAATCTTTCTCGACAGCTGCTGCTGTTAGTAGACGTATGGTTGCTAATCCGGCAACGGGCTCGTACGTCTCGGAATAGCTTTGTCCGTATTTCTGAGCGTACCCTTGGCTACCAGTCTGGCTTTGTATCTTTCTACCTCCCCGGTTACAGTTTTCTTTATTTTTAGCACCCACTTGCTTCCAATGGTACGTGCTCCGGGTGGCAGGTCAACTAGTTCCCATGTGCCTTTTGCTATTAGTGAGCCGTATTCTTCGGCCTTGACCGCTTTCTATAAGTCCGCATCTGGGCCTGATAAAGCTTCATAAAGACTGCTTGGCTCTTCAGGTGTGGAATACAAGGCTAGTACGTAGTCCCCTTCTTCATCATCTTCAAGAAAATCTTCCGTTTGGGCTTTGGCAGTATAAACATTCAAGGCTCTTCCGTCCCCCTCCGACGAAGTATCAAACAAAAGTTCTGGTTTGGTTATCCCTGCCTTAAAGGCTCTAGCTCTTGTTATTTGCTGGGTTGGATTTTCTTGGGTTTGATGTCCCAAGGCGTGGCCCTTGGTACTTGTTGCCGGATAGTGTCTTCTTGCGGTGTAAGAATTCTTGGTTCAGTTGCTGGTATGCATGGTGATTGACCTTGCGTCCCAGGAGTCCCTCTTGGTGACTGTAATATCTGGGGTGGATATCCTTGATTCACTGGAGTCCCTCTTTGGTGAATGTGATGTCTGGGATGGATATCCTTGGTTCACTGGAGTCTCTCTTGATGCACTCGGTGGTCTATTTCTGGGGTCAATGACCTTGTTGGTATGGGATCCAGACGTACTGTGTCATCGTGAAATTCTCTTATGTCAGCTTGTGTTTCCGGATTGTAGGATAAATTATTGATTAACTCGTCCAGTTCAGTACTACAAGGTTTTTCCGCTTTGCTAAGATACGACGAACTGAGAATATCCTGTTGAAAACGTACATTTCTATGACTATCACCTTAGCATTTTCAATGTCATATAATCTGTACGATCCAGATTGTTGGTCGTAACCAAGCATAATACAGGGTAAGCCGCTTGCTTCGAATTTACTTCTTTTAATGGTGATTTTAGAGCAAAACATAGGCAACCTATGGCTTTAAAATAAGTTACTGTTGGCTTTCTTTTAGTATTTTCCCATATTTGACGTGGTGTTGCGCTTGTATTTTTCACGTTCGTGCAATGGTTACGTATATAAACTGCTGTGTTGACCAACTCGCCCCAAAATTTTGTTGGTAACTTGGCTTGAGTGAGTGTTGCTGTAACTAGTGACATTATTGTGAGATTTTGCCTCTAAGGTAATCCATCGCTAGACGTGCCTACGGTACGACCCTGGTGTTTAATGCCATGTTGTATCAGAAATTCACACAAGGGGGCGTTGCAATACTCGCTGCCATTATCTGATTGTAGTACCTTAATTCGACACCCAGTGGCAGCCTCAGCCTTTCACTTATATTCTTTAAATTTATCAAACAGTTGGTCTTTTTTCTTTAAAAATCCCACCTGTACGAAGCGACTTCTATTGTCAATAAATGTTGCAAAATATCGACTGCCTGCCATTGTTGGAACCGGGAGCGGCCCTACGAGGTCGCTGTAGACTACGCATAGTAAGTCTGGTACGTGATCGGTAACAATGGTCTTGAAAGGCTTTGTCTTAATGTCTCCTTGTATACAATCTGAACAGGAATTTGTTTTAGGCTTTAGGACTGATTGCGTCGGGAAACTTCTGAGTGCTTTACTTTTTGCCATCTTTTTTAATGTTGATGGCGGATACGTGCATGAACCTCCTGTGCCAAAGGTTAGTAGTTTTATTTAACACATTGTAGTTTGGTGTGTTTATTTCCTTTTTATCAGCACTATTTTGAGAGTTTAAAAAAACGGGCACCTAACCCGATGCTTCACTTTTTGCAATTGTGCTGTAACTGCTTTTACGTGTGTCTGAGCTGCTTGTTAACATTTTATATTCATGTATGCACTGCTGTACTCTATTTTCTACGACTGGAGTTTCACTGAACGCTTTTTGTGTTTTTGGTACATTTTACATGTAACAGTCTCAGAAATCTGCTTCTGAATGTCGTTATTTTCGTGCTCAGTTTGCTCGGCTATTTTTGCTGATATTTGTGTATTTACGACTTTATTTTCAGTTATTTTGTTTAGTTTCATTTATCAGCTTCCTGTCATTTTGCACAAAAATATTTTTGGACACTAATTGGGCGTTATTCACAATTTGACAGGTTGGTGTTCGTGCTTTGTGCACTATTTCAGGATTGCTGATTACGAATAAACCGAACATGTATTCTGCCATTGCAATTACTTTGCCAGTGGATTTCTAAATTATTTGACACTTGTTATCGTCGAAAACGATACGTAGCCCTGCTTTTATGGCTTGCCCTACAGAGAAAAGATTTACTTCAAAATCTGGTAGGAATAAAGCTTTTATTGTGACCATTCATTCTTTTTTGGTCATGGTTAGGTTAGATTTGGTCGCACATTTTACTTTTTCTGGTGCAATTTCATACATGGTGTCAAACCAGAAATCGTTGGCAATGCAGTGACGTGCACATCCACTATCTATCACTAGGGCGTTTTTTAAGCTCCATCCTGGCTGATTTGCATAGGCTTCTAAGTTAACAAACTTCACATTTGTAAAACACTCAAGATTTTCCTTAGAGCACCATCCACCTCGTCCTCTGGTGTTACCTCTTGGTTTATTTGGTTCTTGTGTTGCTGGGGGGAGTGCCGCAACTTGTGGATTCATGGCCGCCGCCCCCCGCAACGATAGCAGACCGGCCCTTGTCCTCTGAAATGTGATGCTTGACTTGGTCGTTGACTGGCATAGAGAGACGGCTCTGAAAAATATTGTGTGTTAGAGAATGCAATGTCTTTGGATTCCTGCATTATAAGTAAGTGCTCTAAATCTTCACTTTTTTTTAGCTTGTCTTCTTTTCTTAATAGAGCTAAGTAGCTAGTTATCAAGTTATCATACATGCTGGGCAGTCCTAGGATAATATAACATGCTTTTTCTTCGTCTTCAATCGTTTTACCTGTATCTTCTATTGATTGAAATAGTTGAGCCTATTTTACTGAGGTATTCGCCTACAGACATTTCTGGAGTTTTGTCAAAATCGTGCTATTTTCCTATTAATGCCAAATACCTTAATATATTTGAGGTGTCTGTTTCTTAGGTGTTCCCACATTTTATAAGCTTCTGTCAATTCTTTTGGAATCCTAATTTTATTTAGGTCGACAGTTAATGTTATTATCCCTGCCGCACGTTCATTAGCTAACTCCCATTTCGCCACCTTTTTTTCGTCTGTTGGCTTATCCTTACCACTCATTACTAATGACCACATGCCTTTTTTAGGAGACCTTCCACTTTTGTTGACCAAGTTGAAAAATTCTTGCCATCTAATGGTGTTATCGTTTGTAAATTCGTCATTTTTGCTGACTCCAACATTCCCAACTGGTTGACTAGAAAGAGTAAGTACTGTTAGAGACTACTTTGCAAAATACGGTTCACTGTATTGTAATAATTCCATTAACATTTTTCGTGCGGAATTATTTAATTTGTGCAGCCTTTGAGAACTGCCTTTAACGCCATTCTAACGGTTTGGCATGGACCCCTACTGACTTTTGTAAGATTTGACCAATACTTGCCTTATTGTCAGCCGCATGTTCCTTTTATATCTTGCCTTGTTTGCTTGTTAACGCTTTTATGCTGTTGTTCTTGATGTTGCCACGACGATCTTGAACTTTGTGACGGACCGCATACGATAGGGTTTGGGGGTTTCGAAAATGCAAATTTTAAGTTGGCATTCGAAAAAAAAATTTTAATTTCTAAAACCCTGCGTTAATTTCTGCCTCCATCGTCTCGCTACCACTTGTTGAGGTCTAATCCATGGAAAGAAATAGGCAGACGTAGTATTAACTATTTAAGTTTACTTACGGAAATATGCCAACAGGCTACATTTTTTAATTATAAGAGGCCTAAAGGGAGGACGATGCATAATGGCCGACCCAGTCAGTTAGAGTGAAGTGGGGAGCCTTCTTCATTGGGCTTCCTGCTATTTCTAGTTGCCCAGGTTACACTCCAGTTGATTACAAGGTGCACCTGGTTATTTCACAATGTTCACACTGGGCTCTTTTAGACAAGGTTATCCGACCCTTGGGTCATGTTACAGTTTGTGCACTTCAGTCCAGTTTATTTTACGAAATGCGCACACACTAACAGTTGCCGGGTTGTTCTCCATACTGGAGTTCAGTTCAACGATGCTATCTGTGGGACATCCTCAACTTCCACTTGTGGATTACCTACAATTTCCTCACGAAAAACTATTATTTCACTCTGGCATGCTTCTGCCATGGTGCATCCCTGTGCCCCTTCTTCCACTCGCTACGGATGTCCATCCACATTCCCGATGTCTGCCGTGGTTGTGGTTAATACTTCGCCAGTTTCTGGTAGTGCAGCTTTAGTTCCCATTTGCAGCGTGGGTTCACTGATTAGTTCCTTCGTACATTCTTCATTATGAACGCCTGTTTCCCGTGGTGGTGCATCTGCTGTCGCTGGCCAATGTCCACTTCTGGTGGCCTAATTATATGCCACCTTCCTTGATTCCGTGGTGGCCGGGAACCACACAAAGCTTTTATTGTTGGGCCATCCTGCCCGTGTTTCAGCCTCTTTTCTTCTGAAACAGTCTATACGTTTAGTATCCCGATTATGATAGAAGCCGCCGTCCTGCAGTTTAGGCTTCTCAGGAGCCTTCTGTGATGATGTACTTTTACACTCCTTCCTTCCTTCCTTCCTTCCTTGTGGCGCCTGGCTTCTTGGTTTCGCCTCAAACTTAGACTGCCATGGTTCCACCTTGCCCGGTGCCGTGGTTGTTGCCCAGTGCTCTTTTTATTTCGCCTTGGGAACCACCATAGCAAAGTTGTATTCGTCGTACATCCGTCATTGGCTACTTCCTTGCCGTCCGTGCCGATTGGTGCCCGGCATGTTGCACATAACGCCATCAGTTTTCCTTTGAGAAGGTGGGGATCCACGGAATTGTTAACAGTTGAGTGTCCAAGCAAAAAGTGGCACCGTTTGCTTGTACAGTCGACCATAGACTCCAGTATGCTGATCACCGAGGGGCCATCCGTGAGCACCCATTGGTCAAAGGTCGTCTTGTATTTTCTCGCCTCAGGCGAGACGCGCCAGCACGTGCATTCCGTCAGTCCTTCCTTCTTCAAGACATCCCCTCTCACTTGCAGTTTTAACCCCTTCTTTCCTCCCTCACTGCTGCTAGTTACAGCTTGTAGGCTATGAACATCGCATTTGTACATCAACAAAGAAGCGAAGTACCATACTTGTTGTACTGCGTTTGTTGTAAAATAAATAGGGTTGCTTTACACCATTTAGGTCAAGTCTTTGCCCATCTATTTCCTATCTTCCACTGTGTTAAAAAAAATTGTAATACAATTATAAAAAAAAAAAATGACGCACAACTTTTGTTGATGACGCATTTGCTTTCCACTGTGTAGTAGAATCGATGCACAAGTATAACTCGGTTTCGTTATAAAGCCTTTAGCTTGTTTCCCACCTAATTATAACTTCTACACTTATTCACATTGCACCGAACCTCTTCGTTTTGGTGCCCTCTGCTTTCCTCCTGTGGAACTAAATTCCGATGCACAAATATAATTTGGTTTTGCCATAAAACATTTAGCTCGTGTCCCTCTTAATCATAATTTATACAATTACTTATCCCTGTTGCACTGAATTTCTTCGTTTCGATGCACATTGCTTTTCCAGCTGTGTGTATGGTTTCGTATGAAACACATGTGCCGTTTGTCCGACATCGTTGACGCTAGTTACGTTTCTCCAAGCCATATAGCACTGGCTGTGCGATTTATGACTCGAAATATTCCTTCCTGTTTAGATGGTGAACATAGGGATGCGTAGTCTACAATTTGAAAGAACGGGATGAGGTTTATTTCAGATTCTTTCTGATGTACTCCAGGCCTCCCTGTACGTCATCTCCTGAACCACCCAGTTTTGACAATGCAATTTAGAAAAGGAACACAAGATTTTTCGTTATCTGTCCTTTCTTACCGTTTAGCATCTGCCATGAAAATGCCTTATGGCCTGGTCCTGGGTTATAAACTTTTAAAAAATTTCGCTGGCGGCCTATCGCATGAAGGGAAGTCCTCATTAATATGGCTGGAAAACGCACGTTTTTTTGTCGGACATGTTTACAGCAACAACAACAAGAACGCACACCGTCTCGTGGCGTCTGCCAGCACTGACCTTTATAAGTAACTGGACTGGCCATACTAGCAGCTCAGTCCCTACATTTCTCCCCCCTTTCTTTAACATCTTACCAAACCCAAAACTAGGCTAACATCCCAACAGAACAAGGTTCATTGAACGTTCACAGCTCACAGAAAGTTCTCGTATGGGTGTTTAGGTGGCCGTCGGATCCTGGTGGACCGACGTAACTCTTCTGGTGGCCCATCTGGTGTTTCCTTCTGCTGTTCCTCTCTTTTCCCCCGTACAGGGACTCCGGTTCCGTAGGGTTCGTCCTCCGATGCCTGGTTCCCCTCCAAGTGAATTGTTTCTTCTGGCGGATCCGGCTTGGTAATGCACTCTGGCCTCGACTTCTTTGGTTCTGCCTCTTGGGTTTCTGCTCCTTTTCGGTGGTGCAGCTGATCCAGATGCTTCCATCTGTCTCCTTTCGGGGTTTCCACCATGAAGGATAGAGGGCCCATGCAGTCACGGATGGTTCGTGGGCCCCACCCTTTTCCAGTTTCCTTTTGAACCCAAACCGGGTCCCTGGCTTCCAAATGGCGAGGCTTTGCCTTAGCATTGTGTGTTGCCCGCTGTGCCCAGGCCGACTCCTCCAACTGTCTATGTGGGTCGGGCCTCAGTCTTTCTAATGTCGTTGGCATCCTGCGTCCCAAAAATAGTTTGGCTGGCGTCCGTCCTGAGGATCGGTGCGGCGCCGCCCGGTACGCCTTCAAAAAGGTTCGAACTGCTCTCCGGGCATCCGTGGTGAACTCCAATTCAGCTCGTACTCGAGATTTGAAACTCCGCACGAATCTCGCTGCCAATCCATTAGTCTGTGGATGGTAGGGAGCAGATCTGATGTGCACAATGCTCTGCTCCCTACAGAAAACTTTGAACTCGTCTGCAGTGAACTGGGGTCAATTGTCTGTAACCAGCTGTCGTGGCACCCCATAGCGTGCTATCCACTCCTCAAGAATATCAGTGGTTTTTGCCGTTGTAGTCGAGTTCATTGCCGTTACCTCTGGCCACTTCGAGAATGAATCCACTAACACCAACCACATTCTCCCTTCAAAAGGCCCTGCAAAATCCAGCCCCAGGGGTGGTCGGCCACATTCCATGAATATAAAGGCACTGGCTGCTGTTTGCCCCTATGTTTCAGGCAGCCTTCACACTCCGCCACAAATTGTACTACTTGTGCGTCTATTCCGGGCCACCACACATAATGCCGGGCGAGGGCCTTCATGGTGCTTGCTCCTGGATGCCCTTCATGTAGGAAGGGCATCCAGCACTTTCCGTTGAAGTTTCTCAGGAATGGTCATCCGTCCCAACCACCATATCTTGTACTGCCAACTCCTGGCATTTCTTCCGAAATGCTGCTAGGTTGTAGGGTATCTGTTGATCTGCCTTCGGCCATTCCGATTCAATAAAAGTTCCAATCACTGGTCCATGCATTGGGAAAGGAACTCGCATTGCACTGAATTTCCGGGGCACTGCTCCTGGATTTAAGTGTACCTTAGCCTTGACTCCCCGAATGGTTCCCAGAATGCTAGAGAACAGTTCATGGAACTCTACCATAAGTTCTTTGTGGATCCTCTCCGGGTCTGGTGACGAAGGAACTGGGCGCGTTGTTCGTACTGTAACTTCACATGGAAGTGATAGTTCAAATGCCAACAACCATGGCAATCCAAATAACGGAACGTCGTTAGTCTCCACTATTACAGCTTTCAACCACTTAACCCTTTTTCCCAGCATCACCTTGAATCTGGCCTCTCCCAGGGTTTCAAGTGGTTGGTGGTTGTAGCCAGTCAGCCGCGCTGTGGGCTTCAACTTTGGTTTGCCTATTCGTTCCCACAGATTCCGCGGAATGGTTGAGAGACGAGCTCCAGAATCGTACTGCATTTTCACTCGCATTCCGTTCACTACAGGCTCGATGATGTCTCGAGGAATTTTATTTCTACCCGTCCCTCTGATGTGGTATAAACTGAAGTCTGAACCAGATTGGCTGTCGCTGCTATATTCCTCATTCTCGTTAGACACCTTCTTCACCTGCTTCCAATTCCTTTTGTTCGAATGTTACTTCCTCGGCCTTCTGCTCTCAACCCCTCCTTTTCCCTCTTTTTCGGGGCAGCACCTTGAAAAATGACCCAATTTTCGGCATACATAGCACGAAGCTCGTTCAGCTACACAACTGCCCTTCGAGTCCCCATGTCGCCGCTTGCAGTTGGTGCAAAGGGGTTGCCGTTTGTCATCTGCCTCCTTTTTGTTTCTCCGACGCTGGTCCCTACCTTGGATCCGAAGTACTTCCCCTGTGGTCTCTTGCTGGGTTTCTGCCTCAGCTCTCTCCATGGCCACTGCCAAATCCACCACCTCTCGAAAAGTCACAGGGTGGCCTGCTGTTTTTCCATCGGGCCAGCGCTGCCTAATCTCCCTTGCCGCCCTCTGATGACTTATGCCACCCGCAAAACGATCCCTCAGTCTCTCATCTAGAGTTCCTGTGTAGCCACAATGCCTGCTTAACTCTTTAATACGGGTGGCAAATTCACGGAAAGATTCATTTTCCTCTCTTACTGCTTGTTCAAACTTCATTCTCGCTGCAAAAAGTGTAACATCCGGTTTGAACAACTTTCTAAGTTCTTCCTTGACTTCAGTGTAGGTGCGGTCTTCAGCATTTTCCGGGAAAAAATTATTCCTCGTAGCTGACAATGCAGACGCACCAACAAACGCCAGCAATAGATCCCGCCTTGCTGTCTGTTCCCTTTCCGAATCTACCCCAAGTCCCTTTACTTGGCACACACGCTCAAACTGAAAAATGTACTCTTCCCATTTTTGTTTATCTTTGTCAAAAGAGTCCATCCGAAAACATTCCATCCTTCGTATAATCGTTTGCTCTTCATCAGCCATCTTTCAAATTGCTTTGCTTTACCACGGTAATGACGATTTATTCACCCGGATTTTTCCCGCAATTTCGGCCACAACAAATTGATTTTTCAATTGTCTGCGTGTCCACTAACTGTTCTTACGTGATTGTTCCCTTTCCTTCGTGACATTGATTGTTACCTCGTCAATATGGCCTCATTAATATGGCTGGAGAATGCACGTTTATTTGTCGGGCATGTTTACAGCAACAACAACAAGAACGCACGCCGTCTCGTGGCATCTGCCAGCACTGACCTTTATAAGTAACTGGACTGGCCGTACTAGCAGGTCAGTCCCTACACCGCGTAGTGACCTTGTACAGGTTGTAACATCCAACCAGTAATCCTTGTTCCTATATGAGGTACTTGATTTTCCCGGTAATGCACTCCCGTGCATGTGTGCTTCCATCGTATAGATTCATAGCTGTACATGTTTTGCCATTTTGGTGCTGTCAGTTACAGCTGATTGCATGCAACTGACATCAAAGGTTGAGTTTGCCGTTTTATGGTGTTGGTCCATTTACAGCCAGCTGCCAACCTCCTCTGTCAATCCCATAGCACATTGGGCATGCGTTTGCAACAGAGACGGCCTTGTCTCCTTCCTTGGCAGTCGAGAACTCCTCCGCCCAAGCTTGATTCCCATTTGTATTGAGGATAGAGCATGCTTTCGAAGCACTTGTTTCTTCCTAGCTGTCTGCTCGTCCTGGCTACTTCTGTTTCACAAACCAGTTTGGATTCGTCCCAGATCTCCAGCTTAGTTGACAAAACCAGCCCTGGTTTCTTGAATTTAGCATTAGCTTGGAGTCGTAGTAGCTCCGCTCGATCGTCGAGGATCTCATACACCAATCCCGACAGGTGAGTGGTGATGGCTCTTCTACCTTGTAACGTCCAAGACCTCTTGAGGGTAAAGCACACCTTCGAAGTACTTGTTCCTTCCCGGCTGTCTGCTCATCCTGGCAATGTTCTGGCCGTGCGTCCGATGTCCGATCTTCACCCGTCTCCCACTTGGATGGTGTTGGCTCCCTCTTGATGTGTGAGCAGGTCTCCCACATCCCTTCAGCTTCCTCCAAATCCTTCGTGATGTTATCGATTTTATCATCCAAGTGGATGTAGGCTAACACCACAGCATGTCCAACTACAAATAAAATTCGTAGTTGATTCTAATAAAAATAAATAATTATTAAACTCCGAGGTTGTGCTACCATCGTCCCGAGGGTAGTGACATGTAAACGCTTCTATGGAACAAAGTTTTTAACTTTCGGCACAATGATAGTGGAACCATTGTCACCAGCTTAAAACTTGTTGGATAATGTGATTTTATATAAGTTGACGAGTCGTCCAAATGCAGATTGTGCTTGCCTTCTCATGGTGTAGCACAACCCACAATCTCCTCCAATGGCGAACCTCTGGTAGCCGTATTGCCTTTGACAGCAATCTTTCGTAGGAAATCATCGTCCTACTAGTGTGCCATCCTTAATCCTGTCATGACAACAATCCCGGTGAACTGTTTGTTATAGTTTAAATCAGTCCTGAAGCATAGGTGAGGCCCTTCAAAAGCATTGTGAGTGTACACCCTTTCAAAAATTCATCTGTACAAAAACTACACGTCTTGCAGTCCTCCCCACGTCTCTTATCCTTCTTCATGGTCGCATCCTCCGTTGTGGCAACCATCTTCTTGCCACATTAATCCTTTTCCCCATGCAACACTGCACAGGAACGAAGCTGTTGGTCTCCTTCACGTAAAAAAGCAGCTTGCACTTCCGAGTATGTGTTGGCAGTCAGTATATCTGTTTGCACTGGAAACTCAGATGTACTAGACTGGACGTCCAGGTTGTGTGACGGTGTTGGGTTGCTGCCGGTGTCCCAGCGTTCCAACATGTCAACACAGCCTAATCCCAAATAAATCCCATAGTCGTCAGACAAAACCTGATTCAGAACTTGCACGAACTCCCTCTTGGCTGCAGCATCCAGCGGGCACCATGACAACCAGGCCTGAATGGCCCTAGCTTCAGCCATTGTCTGCTGGTGCAGCATCCGAAGTGGCAACTCCTGCTTCTCGTCTTCTTGCTGTTCCAACGGACCCTCGTGGTTTGTGGTGCCAATATCCATCTTTGAAGATGTGACGCGGGACCGGTCGCCCCACAAGCCGTCCTCCAAGTCAACGTCATCGATCATCAAATTTTCCTCCTCCAGCTCCCAGCCAGGTGAAATGTTTCCCTGGCCTGGTGGTAGTTTTCTGATTTCGTCCAACATTTCTTCTTCATCCAGTTGAAGAACTGGAATACTGCCCCAAAAGTGAGCTGGATTAATTTCCTCCTTCACATGTTGTTGCCATGCACGTGGCCGACGTTTCTTCATCTGTTTAAGTGTTTTCCACCCCGTCATCGTTTCGCTCAGACGTGTACAGTAAGTCATCCCTCACGTTAACCCCTCGACCCTAGTGCTTGTTTCCAACTGGTCTCCCGAAGGTAACTTTAGTTTCGACCAAGCAACAGTCATGTCCCATGTATAAACAAGAGAACAACATAAACCCAAAAGTCTTGCTTCTCCTGCAGGTCGGTGACCCTGCTCATTACCTATTCATAGCAAAGTTATCCTTTTAGCTTGCTGAAAACTGCGTTGTTTCGTTCAGCTCCTGGTGGACTGTAAGAAACAAATTCTTTTTAGGGAATGTTATTTCCTTTTCATCATCCTTTTCCACTGGAAAATGGTCGCCCTGGTTTCCTGCAAATGGCGTCATCCCTCTCGTAAACAGGGTAGAGTGCGAGATCGTTTTCCGGCACAGTCGATTGATGTCCCCTTAAAACGGAACCTGTAGGCTGCAGCTTTCTGCACACCCACAGCAATGTACTATGCTTAACCTTGGCGGCACGAGCTTCGAAAATCCGTCTTCTTTCCAATGGTCGTCTTTAAAGAAAAATTGGCCCCTCCAATCAAAATAACGTGAGGTCGTCTTTCTGTCCTGTCTAGCAGCGAAATCCGTCCTCTCCCACTTTAATAAAAAAAAAATTTGTCTCGTTGCTGAGGTAGCCTATACTCCTAGCCTACTCGGCTTTCCACGAGCACAGTCGTCTGCTTCTCCTCTCCCGGCTGCCGCTGCTTTCCTGCAAGGAGGGAAAGGGTTGTGTCCGCCTCGCAGCCTTGGCTTCCTGGCCTTGGTGGAGAACTTGCACGCGTAGCAGTAGCTACTGCGTTCCTCACACGTGAAAGCACCGGTAAAAGATAAACTCTGCGAGAGGTCCTCGTAGGTTAGCGTTGCCGTGATTCCTGAACTCCTACACGGCCAGGGGAAAAAACGTGGGTTCCAATCCCGGACTGTGGCCCACAGGTGTGATAAATGGTTACGGTAAGAAGTGACTTTAGACCACACAGATTACTTCTTGGCCCCAGACTACTTCTTCCCTCGACGTCCTTTGCACTAGGACTTGCGAACCAGACTTGTTCGATTTACCGAATTCCGTTTCGGATACACTTTCCACGGCTTCTTTGGTTGTTGAATTGTACGTCATTCATAAGATCCTCGTTTTGATTGTCTAGCGGAGAGGTCCCATCCACACACTTCGGCGTGTGTGGAGGTTCTGCCACAGATGGCACCGTTTGGGCTGCTTTTATAGCGAGCGGGCAAACTGTGCCATCTTTTTGGACTCTCCTTCAAAGAGTGCCGTTTAAGACAGCTGCACGTGATGACGCATACTGGCGCAATTGCCAACTATGCACCTGCTCGCGTGCGCACGGCAAAGCCGCCTTAAGGGTTGCTTATGTTAGTGACTAGCCTGTCTATGTGGTTTTGCTCGTATAGCCAGGCTGCATCACATCGTAATCCACCGTCCTCAAGGACTATGGCCCTGTGCAACCACACTCTACGGTCCGTCTCCCTTTCTTGCAGTGCTGTTATTTTCACTAGGCCCTTGGCCCGGTTCCCGCCAAGCTATCTATTCAACGGTTCCACCTGCCCTTTGGCACTGGTAAACCGGAACGATACCTCATGCATCAACTTGTCTGACAGTCCTCTTGACCGCGTCCTGCGTCCTCATTTCTCTCCCACCGTTTCGGACGACTGTTATTTGATCACTCCGCGACACGCTCCGGCCTGCGCTCCGCTTCGTCATGCCTCGGGTTGCAGGGTCATCTAAGAAAGGGCTGGTTCGCCCCGCACCTCCCATACCACCGGTCCCTTCGTGCCCTCTTCTTCTGGAATATACAAGTTCTCGAATTACCGTAAATTGCCTATTAAACGCCCATGGGCGGCTAAAATTAATTCGATTAGTTGGAACCGGTTTGTGCCTATTAGCTAGTCACGTGTCGTAATGCCTCAGGCCACTTATATTGTTCTGCTCCCTTATAAAACATGAGAGCTGGACAACCAAAGGGCTAGTTGGCGAAGGAGGGACAACTCGAAAGGTTGGTCCTCCTGGAGCCGAACTTAAGAGCTGACAGGCTGCAACTTGTCAGTGCTTAATATGTGCTACACTGTGTACAGATCTCTAGCTGTGCAGTAAGGAGTGGATTGTGCTCGAGTATATCTTGAAATCAATCGTCCACTCTCTGAGTAGTTACAGTTTCACCACTCTGTAGTGCAGCAGAGGAGAGAAGTGTTGCTGGGTTGGAGCCCAGAGGTGAACTGATCAGCTGAGATCAGGAGTATTAAGTAGGAGCTCGTAGTACCAGGAAGTAACTCAAGATGTCCCCACAGCATATCACCCTCTCACCCACACTACCAGGGCTCCACGTACATACAACGTAATCTATATCAACCATACAACCATAATCAAGGTGCACTAGCACTACTTAGCATACAATAGGAACACACTAACCATTCAGTCAGGGTGTGACTAACATAAGGTTACTCTACAATAGCTAAGGGAGCACTAGGCTTAATATCATTGGCAAGCAAGGGTTCTAATATAAGAAATCTCAGGATGAGTCCCCCCCCCCAATCAGGAAAATTTGTCCCGAATTTTTAATTATAACACTGAACAAGAAAAATAACAAGAATAAGCGTAACAGTATACTGTAAAATTGACCTATATAGGATTAAAATACGTAAGTAGCTATTGCTGAGTGTGCGCTAAAACTTTATAAGCGATCTCTTCAACAGGTTTAGAATCCACAGATCTTTATGTGGTTTAAGTGTTTAATTACTCCACCCTGAGGTTCCATGGCAATATAAAAAAGAAAACAACAATGATCAAAGGCAAGAATTGACACATGCGACACGCACTCAATTTGCTTCCTCCCTCTCACCATATCAGCACTAAATGCCACCTCACTAACACAACATGCAACATAGTCCGGAAGCGCATTCCACTACGTAACAGAGTGTGTAAAGAAGGAATGATGAAAATAGTCTCTTTTCCATTGATAGAGCCCATTCTTTGCAGCATGGTCATTTTTCCCCAAAAAATAAGGTGCGAAAATAAACCTAGTCTCATCCAAAACCGTGAGGCCCTTCCTGATCTTGTAGTAGAGAAACAGTCTGTGCTCCCTCCTGCGTGTCTCCAAGGATGGCCAGTTGAGATCCTTCAGTAAATTTGTAACACACACATCCTGACCCCAACGGTTACTCACAGTTCTTGCAGCAAGACGTTGTACTACCTTAAGGTCAGCTATGTCGTACTTCCTGTAGCAGTCCCAGGCTCCACATGCATACTCAAGGTGAGGCCTGACCAAAGTCATGTAAGCCGCAGCTTTTGTATCTGATCCAGCCCCCTTAAGAGTCCGAGCAACAAAGCCCAACACCTGAGATGCCTTGGCAACAGTTTTGTTGTAATGCTCCTTCCAGGTCATCTTCTCATCGATAACAGCTCCTAGGCAGCTCATACTAGCAACCATGTCAAGCTCTTCACCTAGCAGACCATACGCAGGTAACTGCAAGTCAAGGCCAGACTGCCTTGAGCACACCATGAGTTTGGTTTTTGTTGCGTTAATATCCATACCCCAAGTTCCGCGCCACTCGTTAATTTTCATATAATCATCTTGAAGTGCAAGCTCATCCTCGATGGACTTGATAGACCTATGTGCAGTACAATCATCTGCGAACATCCCACACTCAGAAGATAGGTTGTCCGGAAGGTCGTTAATATGCAACATGAAAAGAAGAGGGCCACAAATAGACCCCTGAGGGACTCCAGAACAAACCTTCGCATCGCTGGAGAAAATGCCAGTATCAATCTTAGCCAATTGACTGCGTTCGAACAGATAGTCTTTGAACCATGCCAAAACTTTCTGAGAAAGTCCGTAGGCCCTGAGCTTATGTAGAAGTAACTTGTGAGGAACAACATCAAAGGCCTTTTTCAGATCAACAGAGATAACATCGGAACGGTTTCCTTCATCCATGCTTCTAGTAATTTCATGAACTAGTTTAATCAGTAAAAGCTCAGCGGAGGCACCGTGACGAAAACCAAACTGACAATTTGAGATCAAAAAATTTAAAGAGAGATGCTTCATGGTGGCACTCACAATGACAACACATATTCAGTAAACATCTGAGCAATATTGTAACGTCCGAAGACTTCTTTCCCATCTTAAAACCTGTAATCTTACATAAAATACAAAAAAATGGATTCGTTTAGTGTCAAGTTAGAAAGCAATCTTAGCAACTTACAAGAATTCTTTTCATTAAAAAAATCAATGAACTCCTTACCTTTAATTGCCATTATTAGGCAATTAAAGAGAATTCTTTACAATTTGGTTATAACCCACAGAAAACTCCAGGAAAACATTCCTAGAAAACTTGCTTAACTCAAATAAATCATAAAAAACTTGATTTCTACGCTGGCGATTTTTGCATTGCTTAAATTATCTCTTAACAAAAGAAAATTACAACAATGATAGCTTTAGGCTAGGCGGGCATGTTACAACTTAAAACAATTGGATTCAAGACAAAACGATTCAATTCTACTGTGGAGTCGTCACTTGTGTGCTCCACAATGGCCCCCTTCAATTTCATGTCTTTATGTTAACCATACCTAGATAACCCTCTAACGACCTAATAGGCTGTCCCATTATTTATATATAGCATTTTGTTACATCACATAACTTCCTGCTGTATCACTATTTATACCACATGTGGAGTCATCAGTTGTGTGCTCCACAATGGCAGCCATCAATTTCATGTCTATATGTCAACCCTACCAAGATAACCCTTTAACTATTAATAGGCTATTCCATCATTGTATATAGTATTAAGTTGCATCACATGACTTCCTGTTTTAATTGTATATAAAGAGAAGTAAACAGGAAGTTCGCTGTCTTATCAGCTGTAGCCTACCCTCTGGTAGTCCGTGTGAGTTATTACCATTGGTGCCTACGCTGGGCTTAGGTGTGTCCCCGCCAAGGACATCACAGTTGGCGACTAGTCCGGTACCTTTGGTAATGTTTAAAAACTTAAGCTTAAACTGAAAGGTCTTCAACCACATCTTTGCTCCATATTTGTGGTAAGTTGCAAATTTTTTTCATTTTGGCAATGAAAATTAGTGCTCTGAATTCCTATCAGGGTTTAAACTTTTTCAAACATTATTTTGTCATGGTAGTGCTGTGTGGTACGAAATGATAATACTTAAATTTAGTACCTTAACAACTAGAACCGAAGTGGGCAATTGGATTTATTATGGTTAATTTTACCTTGGCAGTGTTCTAGAACGATGCACTGGCGTGTCCGCACAGGCAGTATTATAAACCTGAAGGTTCGAAAAATGCGCTGCTAAATTAACCCTATTAAATTCGATTGTGCCATTGCCCATATTCGGGCTAGTGCGTGCCGGTGTAAAATTTAACACCGTAGGTTTATGCTCAAACTTAGTGAAATCTGGTCTGTGCTGAGGTTTAGGCCAGAAGTGTTGTTTTGTAAAACGTTGCAATATGGTGAACGTAAAACATTTTTTCAAAGCCTAGTACCTTTAAATTTAACTTGTAGGCAGTTAATTTATACAACTAGGTAGGCTACAGTCAAGCTTGATTTATTTCTGTGTTTAAATCATTTTGTTAGGCTTATGCCAAAGACAGGTGTCAGTAGCAAACCACCTGTAACTGCTAAAATTAGCAGTGAAAGTGAAACTGAAAATAATTCAGTAGTGAACGCAAGCGTTAATGAAACTAATAGTTCTAAGTTAAAACTAAATTTTGAATCTAGTGATAGTGAAGACGACGTTAACATGGGTTCGTCTAAAACCGCTGGTTTATTTTCGGAATTCGATTGCGAGTCTGACACACGGGAGAAATACTCCAGCCGAATTCATTACTATTTTTTAGCTAAGAAATACCAGCAACCAAGCAAGTTAATTTTCTAATGGCATCTGTAGGCCAGAAAATGTATTGATAGAATTCTGAATATCCTCTCACCTGATTTGCCCGACTCATTAACATTTGATGAGCTCGTTAAAAAAAGTTTTAGACGACATTGAGCCAGTGCCCTCTGTGGTATCGGAGCGTGTTAAATTCTTTAGAAGATCGCAAAAATCAGATGAGAGTATCGGGGAATATTTAGCTGCCTTAAAGCTAATGACGAAGTATTGTGACTTCGCAAAGGGATCGCCTAATTGGGGGGATCCAATCAGAAGTCATTCAACGCGAGTTGTTGAAGCAGACTCTGCATTTAAAGGCTACAACATCCTTAGCTTTATCCTTAGAATCTGCTGAAACAGACCAAAGCGTTTTGAGGAGCGATTCTAGAGCTGTTAAAGGGTTTAACGAGCGTTAACCACTCCTGGTCATCTGCCCGAAGCCCTAAGGCCCTATGTCTGCAACAGCCAGATTCCCAGGGGGTCACCCACCCAAGTATCAATCCAGCCCAATGCTGCTTAACTTCGGGGACCTGACGAGAACAGGTGTTTCCAGCACTGCAAGGCCGCAGACTAGAGCTGTTAACTACGTAGCTAAACAATCGAGCAAAACATCAAGTAGGCCTAAATCCACTAAGGATTTCATTTGCTATTGTTGCGGCAAAAATGGCCACGTGAAAACACGTTGTAAATATCGAGACTCTACATGTGGCCGATGCCACACTGTCGGCCATTTAAAAGCCGTGTATACTATGGTAAAATCCACTCACATTAGTCAGTGGAGAAAATGTTAACGACGCGACCACAGATTAGAGAACAACCGTCACACAGATAGGACACCGCTAGCCTGCCCAATGCTTCTCTCTGTAATGCGCGACCGCAACGCCAGCTGGCGAATAACGCGCAACACGCCATGTGCTGCATCTCGTTATAGCATCAACTAACAGACGTCGTGTCAAGCTTTGACGGAGTTAGATCTAGTAGTTTGACCGAATTAAAATATAATAAAACAATTGTTATGGTTTTATTTTACGTTAAAACCACAAATATAGTCAAGATGGATATATAACACTGTGTGAACAAAACACTATCAATTCAAGAGACTAAAGACACCAATGGATTAATTATCTGTTTATTTCAAGCTAAGCATGTCAGCAATCTAACCTCTGAATTGGTCAATTACTTTATTTTAGATAGACCTTATTAATAAGATTGCATATGCGATAATACACGTGAGAGATGAAGTCAACACTCAACCATATTTGTTAAACCCCAATTATTAAACCTTAATAATTGTCGTTAAATAAATATGAATCGTAACAATTAACTGCCTTGATTATACTTCCCGCTAATTAATAATAGCACTAATACTCAAGCATTACAACAATAAGACACTATCAACTTAGCTGAGTCGGTGTAGCCTATGCGGCGTGGTCGTCGAGTAACCCGGCACCACAACCAAACACCGGCGTACTTTTCCGAGCCAAAGGAACGGGCGGAGCACAACGTAAGAAACAAGCTGATGATCCTCTCAACTCCTAACAACAAAAGACACTTTCACTTACGTCCCCCTTACCCTTTTATAACTTTTGTTTACATTCCATAGTTAATAGACTTTCCCTCTTTCCGTCTTGTCTATCGTCCATAATTATCCCTCCACTTATAATAATTACAGCAATCTGGATCACCTGTCAACTGTGCTCCACTTTCAAGCTTGTTAGCTTAGGATATGTCACTCACTTTACTAAGCCTGTAATTATCTAAAGTGGTCTGTTGACAAAACGGTACAAACCCATTACCCCTTGTTTTCGTGTTGACCTCAAATCTTACTCTTTTAACCTTGTGTTGGAGACGCTTTGTCTGGCTGGGCTTTCCTTCCATCTATTTTAGGCTTACAGTTTCCTGTTTACCTTATTCTAACTTATTGTGCTATTTTATGCACTGATTTGATTTACAACAATAACTATGACTGCCTTGCATGCTAATTGCAGCCTGATATCTGTTATGTAATATTTTATATGAATATTAATTTATGCAAATATATTACCATTACACAATATAATAAGCAGAAAAAATATCAGTTGAGGGTGTAACGACTAGACAAGCTGAAAAACTGAAATCATGACTTTTTCCAACGGTTTTTTCTACGCAGTGGTTTGACGAAATTTTTAATATGTATGGAAGAAAAACTTTTTTTTTTAAAACAAGTTATACCTCAATTATTTTTCTTAGATACTACGATCTAATTCTAAAACAAAAATGTACAACCAGTCTTATTTTCTAATGGTTAACTCTAATGCTACTAGATACAATATTCTGTTTTTTTTTGCCTAATTCAAGCAAACGACATGTTGGTCTAATTTCCTTTAGGCTAAGGGATCGGTCGTTGTCTATGGGGGTTGGGGGGGGGGAGTGATTGACTTCCTAACCGGCAAAATGTTGATAACCATCCCCCCCCCCTCAAGACCGTGAAAAAACCTTGATTCTCACGTTTCATCAACTAACCGAAAATAAAATTGGGTCCCTCCATAAACAAAAAGTAAGCTTTTTTGAGCCTGGTGAGACTATCAACGGAATTACCCCCCCCCCCCCTCACGTACAAGACAAAAAATCCTACCCCCCCCTCCCTTTCCCGTTAAAGCCCAACAAAAAATAGCTCCTTACGCACAGAAAAGCTGTCTTGTGTCAAGTGAGGCTACCCGTGAATGATTTCTGTAGCCAGAAAAACAATATTCTCGAAAACATTCAAAACTGTACGTTTTTAAACCAAGGAGATATCCAGAATCATAGCAGTACAATGATTATTGATACGATAAATGCAAAGTGTGAGTGACACGCTCATACCTCTAACTCAGCCAATCAACCTTTGTAAAAAGTGTAGTGTCCTCAACATTATCATTGACACTGACCTCTTAGAAACTTTTTCAGACATTCGGAGGGGGGCGGGGGGATCCAGGAGAATACCCCACATGCCAATGCGTTATTAGAATTCTGGTGTGCAAGCGCCAGTTTTCAACTAAGAATAATTGTATTTTTCTCCTTGTTTGGTCAGTGTTTCTCTCCCCCCCCCCCTGCCCATCCCAATAGGGCTAACAAAATATCATAATCCCTCTAAGAGGACTCCAAAAACATTTGACCCCCCCCCCCACCCCCAACCCAATATCCTTCGACGCTATCCCGGTCCCTAAAGTTGTCAAATTAAACACGTCGTGAAATAAGCGATAATTTTTCGGTAATACATAACATTTTTACCATTTGTTTTAATTGTGAATGATACTAACTGAACTAAGTCTATGGTAATGATGAAGAAATCAAATTCATACGCGTGAACAAAATACGAAAGCTTGGTTAAAACGCAGTAATATTTATTTTATTACAATAAAATTTAATTCAGAGCAACTGAAGATGGAAGGTCAGTAGTTGAGAAAACAGAATGCCTCTAAATTAAAACGAAAACATTGATAAAAAATAACAACCATAAATCACACCAAACGCTCGTTGATGAATGCAGGAGTGATAAAGTTAAGGGGGGGGGGGGAGTTACACTTACACACAAACCTGAAAAACCGGAAAACAAGTTTTAAAAACTTTTTTTCAACCTTTGTTGTTGTCACTTTCCAGAAAAAAAAAAGCTTTTCTATTCTTATTGATGAACATTGAGATTACTGTTTGCATTAGCCAGCTTGGTGCCCATTTTCGCAAGCATGTTTGTTATTTTCCATTTGTTCTTTTAATACAGGTAAGAAAATCTCGGGATGTTTTATTTAAAATTAACAAAAATTAATATTAGAAATCGTACTAAAATAAAAGCTTATCTGTAACCTTTTAGGTGATACAGCAAAGAAAATTTGGTTCTCTTTTTAACTTTGCATGGTCATTTTGAACTTTTTAAAACTTTTAAAACTTTTTTCATTGCCTTATCGCAAGTAGAACGTGTTGGCTATCCAAAAAAATGGGAATCTAAAAAGAATATCCTCTTTTACAACATTACGTTTTTGGCCAAGTTTTATTTATTTTTTCTTTGCCTTTGTTCAGTTCGGACAGTTAATCTCGAACTATCGTATTTCTATCTGGCTAATTCGTTTATAATTTGTCTTATACTGGCTAAGTTTCATTGCATCTTTTTTTATACCAGGTTAAATCTTTTGGGAATTTGAAAATCCAAATTGAATTCTTAGTTCTTGAATTGTTGTAGTCAGGGGCAGCAGAAATATAAGTCCTACGGCCGTGAATACAATTTATACGCTCCTGTTGTAGTTTATGGCAAAACATCATTGTGAATTGCGGTGCGTCCGAGTGGGCGTTTGCCATTGATTTTCGCTTGTCGGATGACAACTCTTGGAAGATGGAAAAAAAAAATTTTACAATGATTTACTACAACTATATAAATAAAGCATATTACTTTATGTTCACAAGCTTTCATTAATGATTTAGTGGAGGTTTTAATAATGGAATGTAGCTTGCAAAAGTTGGCGCCTTAGGTTTTGCTAGGCTTCTGAACCCTTGCTCCGAGCTTGCGAATACGGCCGCGACGCGTTTTTCGCCAGATGGCGCCAGCTGTTGCAGGCATTACATGCTCTACCATAGCGGAGTCATATCTGTGTGGGGCGGTTGTTCTCTAATCTGTGGACGCGACCAAAGCCTGCTTACAACTGATCTGTCTGTATTCATCCGCGAGCTCAAACAATAATGCAGAAATAGCAAAACAATTCATTCGCGCGAATATTTTTAATGCTAATAATTTCAAATGTTTTAGGCAGTCTTTATAGCATGTCTTTATTGTTAATATACTTATTGTTTAAAATGCTTAAAAATGTGTGTTATTTCTGCATTACGAATGTTTTCTCTCTTTCAAAAATGTTCCTGAAAAAGGCCGTATTGGTTTTACCTTTTAAAAGACCGTTTTGAGGAGCGTTAGAAGCAGGTGGTGTATGGAGGTGGGGGGGGGTAGCAAACTGTAACGAATGTCTTACTTCACTCGTGTGGCGCTTTCCTTACGTATTTCAAGCCAAAGTTGTCAGACTTTCCGAAACTCATCACAAGCCTGTTCAAACACTCATTCCGTGTGGCCAGCATTAACACACGTTTCCTCCATTCATGAATGTCCTTCTCTCCCTCTCCCTCTATCTCTCGCTCTCCCCCCCCCCCCCACACCACCACCACCACCCTAAAACAATAGCCTATCGTCTCGTTCAATCGCCAGTCCAGGTTAGCCAAGCTGTGACGCTGACGTTTACGACGAAAAGTAAACTGCAAATCCTGAGTAATTCGTCACATTGTCGTCAGTGAGAAATTTAGTACAGAGTCGTATTCGTTTACGGCACGTGTCACTTTTCAACAGTTGCAATGTCGTCATTTCGACGAAAATCATGAAAATTTTCCGAATTTCTGAAAACGTAAATTCGTCGCATTTTTACGTACGCGAGTCCGTGCATCGCAGCTAGGCTATCGATTGAATAACGGTTGTGATTGTACCGTGTTTTCGCACCTTCAATTAATGCACAGTTTACGGTTCGAACATCGTGATATCAACAGCATTATTGCAGCCAAACATACATGTCAGCCTTACGTAAAACTCTTCGTTGAAACTTTTTCCTCCTCCACAGAATGGAGCGTTATGCTTTGTTCGTATTTCGTTTGCATGGCACAGTCAAATGCTCAACACTTACTTTGAACTCGGTTCTGCAACGATAGACAGCAGCTTCGAACACGCCGCCCAGCAATCGTGTTTCTTTTGCAAATCCACAAATAGATTTCTTTGATCATGTTGGCGCGACTGGCTGTAGACATTGATTACACTTTGCTTTTGGGAACTCGTGTTAACGATTAATTAGTTAATTAATCATGTAATTAATAAACAATTATAAATATTAATATTAATCAAAATCACATTAATATATTACATATTAATCAAACTTCTAGCACACAGAAATCTTTATTTATTTATTACTTATTTTATACTGAGTCTAAAAGAACCAAGTCAAGTCACTATAGGGAAAGAAATATTGTGAAACAGGTTTGGATAATATATTCACGGTTAGTCAGACAGGCAGAGTCATGCAGCATGAGCAATAGCAAAACTTCTAGAAGGATGATACAAACGCATGCAGTGACTGATGTAACACATGCAATAAGATGATGGAATACTAGTTACAGGAAATCTATAAATAGTAACATGAGGTAGTGAAAAATGACATCATGCCTATTCACCTAAAAAGTATAAAAGGAAAAGAGGAAAGCAAACCTCACTCATTCAATCATTCGAAATCATTCAGACTCCAGCTCCTGACCGAATTGCTGTTTCCCAGATGTGCTCATTGCTGCTCATACTCAGACCTCAACATCCGAAATTAAGTATCGTTCTGACTTCTGACTTATATAGAATTATCATAATATTAACAGAATATAGAATTTATCTATATCAAGCTAATAAATAGCCTATAATATATATTCCATGAATCAGTTATCCAACCTGGCCCAAAATCCCGACAAATATTTGTGAATACGAAATTATCATAATATTGATGAATTATTGATATTCTTTTATTCCTGGCTAGGATAAATAGCAGGACGATTGTAAACCAATCACATAATTAAAATACTGGCCTTAAGAAAACTTACTATCGACTTTATTGAATCTATATATTTTAAGATAGAATATATGTGAAATATTGAATATTGGTCATTCTTAACTTATGGTTTCTAGTTGGTAAATTAAGCCAATTAAAACCATAACATTGGTGTTCAGAAGTGTGAATTTTAATTCTTGGAGTCAAAGTTACTCACGTGTCTTTACTCGGATTGTTTAATCAAAGGCCGAATTAAAATTTTTTTTGTTGGATACGGGATTCATGGTTATAAGTTCTTGAGTTTTGGCGGATTGCAGCCATTGAATTTATTGATTGTGTGAACACACAATCGTTGATTGATCATTGAAATAACCAAGAGTGGTGTTCTGAAAATCGAGATTTGGTGACTGCAAAAGTGAACTTTCAAATTAGCTACTGTATTGCTTGTACGTCTAACCCCCCCCCCCCCTTCTAAAGGCAGAAAATGCCTAGAAATAGAGCTCGTGTTGCTCGTGGGGCAGCGGGTCACTCATCAAGGGGAAGACCCCTTATACAACGTAAAAGAATTGGAGATCAAAATATAGCAAATATTTTTCCCAGAGGTATACCAGTGAAACGTAGGCGGGTAGCACGCCAGTTGAGTGATTCGGAATCAGAACATGCTAATGATGTGCAAAATCAAATCGGTAGTATACCTCCTCCTCCCCCTATTGGGATATTGCCTTTACCAATAACTAGCAGCCGTTTAGGTTCAGATGCGGATGATCGCGGGTTGTCTTCTATTAGTAACAATACTGCGCAAATCCATTCACGAGGACAGTCAGTGTCTTCAATTGCAAATATTCCCCCAACAATTCCGACAGTGCCGATTCAGGCTCAAAACCAGGTTGATAATTCAGTCCTAAATCAAACTTTGGATTCTCACATGCGCTTATTACAACAATCAGCCAATAATCAATTGGAGATGTTTCGACAAATGGCTGAACGTTTTCATGCACAACAACCGATAACAGCTCAAATTCGTTCTCGACTATGGGACGACGTAAGAAGTGCCAAAAAGGCTATATCGTCATTTGCTGCTGACGAATCATTGGATATTTTTACATTTTATTAATGTGTGATAATTTGATAAAATTAGACCCTTCTCTTTCCGACGGAGAGCTCATAGCGGCAGCTAGCAATAAATGTACGGGTAGGGCGGCAAAATTTTTAGCTATGAACCCCTACGTATCTAGTTTGGGTAGTTGGACTAGTTTTAAAGAAGCTTTGGTCGACAGATTTGGTGGTGGTGCTAAAAGCTTGACAATGGGAAAATTTTTAAAATCTAAACTTCAACCAAATGAATCTTTAGAAAGCTTTTCCGAGCGTCTCGAGGTGATGGCATCCGCTATATGGATGGTTAAGCCTGAAGATAGCAAGGAAGATAAAATGCGTAAACTCGCAGCGAGAGATGAATGCTTAAAGGCAGCCTTTATCCAGGCGATGCCACCTGAAATTGAGGCTCATATATCGGCAGTGAAACCAGTTAAATATCATGATATGTACAATGAGGCCATAAATAAAAGGGCTATAATAGAAAGTCGAGTCGGACTCAAGGAGCCTAATGTGGTTGTCAAGGCAACGAACTCGAAATCTCAGAGCGAGGCCAAAGAGGCGAAATTAGAGTTCAATAACCTTGCTCTCGGTTCGGTACTCGAACGTTTGGAGAGAGTTGAGAAAACGCAAATCAAACTGAGAAGGACTAAAGATTCATTGGAGGAAGCTAAAATAAGCACAGTCGATTCAACACCCGAAACTAATAAAAGTTGCTTTCGTTGTTTAGGAAAAAATCATTTCAAAAGGGATTGTCATACATCAGAACATCGTTTGGAATTTGTCCGTAATCGAAATAGACAGAAAGGCTATTCTGGACAAAATTTTCAAAAACAAAATAATAATTATGGTAGTGGCGGTGGTCGCGGCGGGTTTCAAAACAGGGGAAATGGCAGAGGAAAAAGGGGAAATTATTTTTCCGGATTCGAAAATAGGGACTCTGCTCAGTTTAATTCTGGAAATAGGCAGTTTTCAAACCAGCAAAATAATGGTTCAAACCGTAATAATAGTCATACTAACGGTCAAAGTTATGGTAATCAAAACCAGTGCCAACAACAACAACAACAACAGAATCAGTCAAGACAGAATTTTAATCAATCACAAATCCCTCAGCATGCGGCTGACGTAAATGTCGAAAATTCAAATGATTCAAAAAACGGGATGATAGCCTAGGCCAAAACAGGGACCCTAGGTTTCCACATGAACAGCAAAACATTTCACAAGTGAGTTCAGTTCATGTTAAAAACCCTGTAGTTTCGGGACTCGACGTTCATAAACCAAACCCTTTAAAATTAAATAGCGTTCAATTATTTTCAGAAGAACAAGCGAACATTCTATTGCATAAATTGTATGCTGAAGCTGACTGGCAACAACAGAAATTAGCCTTGCCAGATAGGGTTCTCGCTTTACCAAGATTAGCATCATATTTTGGGAAAATTCCGTCAAAATATGTGACGACATCACTGGAAAATAATTTAGACTTAGCGGGCGTTTTCCGTGAATCACTGGATACTGTAAATAGTAAATATGATTTGAAATGTGACTCTGTGATAATCACACTGTTCGAGGACGGAGTGGACTCGACAGCTTTTCATTCCGAGTTGAATCAAATCAATACTAATATGCTGTATTATCGTTGTAGCTTTATTGGGTCCAAAAAGGGGATGGGCTCCCTATAACGGGGTCCAAAACAGGCGGCGGTGGACTCGTGAGGGTCCGGTGGCACGTAAAACACCTAGTATAGCGCTGGGGAGATGCTGAAGGCCCCCGTGTCTTGAAGGGCGAATGAACGTCCTACTGTGGTACCGTCTAGTCGGCGCCGATGTCGTACTGCTGGGATAGTAAAACCCCGTCTCAGATAAGCGGCACGTTGTGGTACGTGGTCGACAGGCCACACCTAGAAGGTGCGAACCCACTTGCAATAGACCAAGGGTTAGATGGGTCTAGGGACGTTACCTGGAACAGGCGAAACTGATGAAAACGATCAAAGTTCGTGATGGGTTCGCAAGGCCCGTGCGGATCAGACCGTCGGTTGCCACCAATTGCGAGGTTGGATGGTGATCGCTATCGACTGGGTCATCGGTCGGTCAACTCTCGTAGTTGGCTTAATGTACAGTCAGGCCTACGTAAGCGCCAAGGCAGTGTGCAGGCGTGAGCGTAGCTCTCGTGATTGTGTGTTTTGAAAAGAGACATGCGGGAAGCGAGAGGTACAAGGGAGGTAGGAGTGTGCTCACAAAACCACATGTTGTTTACAGCATGGCTAGGGGAGTGGCCATTTCCGCAAATCCTGCCTTGCATGGAAAGGTAGCCGGCCCAGACCGCAACCTAGTGCAGGAGGTCAAAGGCTATAAGCGCGGAAAAGAAATGTGCAAGTGCATTAAACATATTGCTGATACTTTTCAGAAAGCCGAATTAGATTTGTCGTCAGGCTCATCTATCGGTATTTCTAAACATGTTCAGAAAAATTGGAAAGTCAGAATTCCTACCAAAAAAGATGTGAATGATCCCACAATTTGTCTTACATTTTGGGACAGTGCTTCAATTTTAACTTTTAAGCACGATCACTCTTCCACCGAGCCCATAAATAAACACGGCAACGCCGATCTGCACGCCAGCGCCGACACAGGCTCTCGCTGGTACATGCAGAGACATCTAGGGGCGGAAATTCAAACTAGAGACAGCCGAGACGGCTTGTCAGGTTATGATTCCATCGACGGAGAAACAGCTGATGAGGCTAGCGCTAATGTTAATTGCATTAAAAACAAAATACCTTTTAGGTATACTAGACCTCATTTGGTATTTAATATTGGTACAGTGCCAAAAGTTTGTTTGTTGGATTCAGGGTCGTCACTTTCGCTACTTGACGATTCAGTAGCACAGGAAATGTTTAGAAATTCCAGTTTACATTGTCGATTGATAAATTTAAAAGTTCCAGTAAAAATGGTGGGTGTCGGAAATAAGCAAATATCGACAACTCGTAAATTGTTGGTTTCAGTTTCAAAATGTGGATTTTCAAAAGAACAGGAATTTGTTATAGTGCCAGATGGTAGTTTTGGAAAAATTTCAGTCTTACTAGGTTACGACTTTTTGTCAACTCAGCCCGATACAGTCAAATTGAATTGTACTGACAATATTTTGGAAATTGGCATTTTAAAATTTCAAATGTCGTCATCTGCTGACGAAGCATGGCAAACTTATTGCCAGAATGTTGAAATCGTAAACAGAGAAGCTTATAGGCCGAGCAATGCTCGAATTGCCACCTTGAATGTGGATTCAGACGAAACTACTAGCGAAAATTCCGAATCTGCTCAAAATAGTGCACCTCAACATGAATATGTTGATATAGATGTTATTTTATTAAGGGACGAATTAGTACCCAACAATACCGAGTCGAAGTTAATCGGTTTGCTAAAAACTCCATATCCAGAGATACAGTCAGGAATTTTCGAACCTGACAACGACAGTCATGATGTTCGTTTTGCTCATGGACTAGTTAATACAAGTTTTACAGGCACAGTCCCTGTGCTTTGCGTAAATTTGAGCGGATACGACATTAAACTCGAAAAGGGAACGTTAATTGGCAAATATACCACAGCTTTGGTCGATTTTGAGATGGTAACGACTTCCGTAGACGCGCCAGTTGCCAATGCGGAACTGGCGGATCCAAGGCGTATTCAGGTTTCCGAGTCGCAAGCTCCACTGGGAGCCGACCTTTCGGATCAGCTTTCTGCTGTACCCCCTGCAAGCACCTCTAAGCAGCGCTCGGAGGCGGAGCTTGAGGAAGATTGGCAGAAGTTGAAAAAGGAGTTTATTTTTCCTGATTTAGACGCAGAACAGAAAATTAGGTTTCTGGAGATGTTGAAGACACATCAAGAATCATTTTCAAGGCACGATTTCGACCTTGGTTTATACAAGTGTTACGAAGTTTCGATTGAAACTGGGCGATCAGAACCTGTACGTTCAAAGCTTTACAGGGTGCCATTTCATCAGAGGGAGCTGTTGGACAGTTACCTAGATGAGTTGATACGTAATGGAATCATAAAAGAAAATAAGAGCGCTTGGATGGCGCCTTGCCTTCTCGTGAGAAGAAGGCCTGCTGGTTATCGTTTGGTCGTAGATTTGAGAGGCTTAAATTCGACAGTTGAAACTGTGAGCGTTCCAATCCCCACTGTGAGCAAAACCATGGCTCATTTGAGCGGTGCCAAGTACTTTTCGAAGCTAGACTTTAAATTTGGATTCTATCAGTTGAAGCTTGCAGATTCTGCAGTACCTAAGGCTTCATTTTGCTCACACAACAGACAATTTTCATTTTTAAGGGTTCCAATGGGACTTAAGACAAGTCCTGCACATTTTCAATTTTGTGCGCAACAAATTTTTGCGGACATTTTAGGTGTCTATTGTGCCATTTATTTGGACGACGTGCTTTTGTCTAGTCCAGATTTCTCTGTACATATCAGTCATATAGATAAGGCTCTAGGTCTAGTAGCGAAATCAGGCATGAAGCTGTCTGCTCAAAAATGCACATTTGGTTGCAAATCAGTCAAATTTTTGGGTTTCGTGATTGACGAAACGGGCATACAACCTGACAAGGAGAAAACAAGGGCTATGGCACTCTACCCTGTGCCTAAAACGCCTAAACAAGTGCGTTCATTTCTCGGATGCGTAAATTACTATCGCCGTTATGTTTTTGAATTCGCTAAGCACTCTGCTATTTTATCTAAGCTAACAAGAAAAAACGTCAAGTTCGTATGGGGTAACGCAGAAGACAAGGCCTTTAGGGACTTGAAGACTGCTATGGTGGAGGCTACCACCCTTAAGCACCCCGATTTTACCCAACCATTTTATCTCGAAACGGACGCAAGTTTAATTAGTCTGGGCGGATGTTTGTCCAGCTACATGGTGGAATTAACTATCCTTTGGGCTATACTTCACGAACACTTACCAACGCTGAAAAATCGGAAACAGCTACTGTACGCGAAATTTTAGCAATTGTGCACTCTGTGGATTCATTTAGGTGTTACCTATTAGGTAAAACGTTTTTCCTGACGTGCGATAACCTCGCAGTGCGCTATTTATATTGTGCCTCTAGCTTACCCCCGAAGCTAGAGAGAATACTATTGCAATTAAGGGAGTACGACTTCATTGTTCGTCATACACCCGGTAAATCACCTGCGGTTTTCGATGCACTTTCAAGAGTTGAGGTTCCCATTTGTGTGCTAGGTAGCCAGTACCCAGAGTGGACACGGGCGCACCTAGCGGCGGAACAGAAAGCTGATAGCTATTTTGGTCCTATTCTAGATCGTCTTAAAGATCAGTGTTCCGAAGATTTAATTGACGCATCTAATAGTAGAAATATTTATTTTAAGGACTATGATCAGATTCTATATAGAATACGGCTAGCCAAGCCAGAACAAGGTCGTATGGAAAACATACCACAAATGTGTGTTCCAAGGACCCTGGTAAATTTTTGCATAAGGGAATACCATTCAACACCAGCGGCCGGGCATCATGGCCGACAAAGGACTTTGGATTTAATACAGCTTTATTGCTTTTGGCCTACCATGGCTAAGGACGTAGAGAATTACGTTAAATCCTGTCCAGTGTGTCAAGAATACAACAGACCGAATAAACCTTTTAAGGCTCGTCTCAGGGATTTTAAACCAGTACAAAGGCCTGGAATTTCCTGGAGTTTGGATTTGATAGGTCCCCTCCATACTAGCGATTTTGGAAATTCTTGGATTCTAACATGTGTGGATAATTTTTCCAGATACATTATTGCCGTAGCCTTACCAAATAAGAAGGCCGAAACAGTTGCTCATAAGCTGTTCACTAGGCTAATCTCACGCTTTGGGGCACCAGTAATTATCTCTTCAGATTTCGGTAGTGAATTTGTTAATACAATTCTGGCAAAATTGGCAAATTTATTTCATATAAAACAAATAAATTTCACGCCTAATACTGCGTGGGTTGGCGGAAAAGTTGAAGCAGCCAATAAATGCGTTGAAACAGTTTTGCGCAAAATATCATCACGATGCGAAAACGATTGGTGTAGATTTTTACCCATGGTTACGATGTTGCTAAATGCATTGCCAAATTCATCTACCCTATTAAGTAGTCATTTTCTTCATCATGGTTATGAATTTAGGCTACCCAGTTTATTGGCATTTGAACCCCCTCAAATTTGCTATGATGCAGACAAAACTGTCGTTCGATTGGAATCTAGACTACGCGCGGCGTTTGAGATCGCACGCGAACACAGTTGGAGATCAGTGGTTAAGCAACAGAAATTTTACGATAAACCTGCACGTCCGTATAAATTTCTCGTGGATGACTACGTACTTTTGAAAAATTTTGTTTTGATTAGACAAATTTCACCAAAATTGCAAAGGGCTTACACAGGTCCCTACAGAGTAATGGAATTTATAAACGATGTAATCGTGCGAGTGGTCTATTTTCTAGATCCAACGAAAATTATCCGATGCCATATAAATCATCTTCGTCCTTGGTTTCTTCGGCAAAATAACCTACCTAGGCCTTTTAACGGAGCTTCAGATTTAGATGTTGCTGAATACGTTAACGGAGAATTATCGGAGAATGAATTAAAATTAAAAGAATATATTTCAGAGTTATTATTGGATCCAACAGACCATGCGTCTGAAATGTGTGTGCCAAACTTCGCTCCATCCAATGCAGACGATACAACAAACCAACAACCAGCTAAAATTAATACGGGTCCCAAACTTCGTTCGGCGGGATTTTTGCAAGATAGGCATAAAAAACTAGATTTTGAATTAAATTTGCAGCGCCAGAGGGGCGCCACACATTCATATAATACCCGTTCATCAAAATTAACACCAGAAATAAGAATTAGACGTCAATTGGATGAGGCAAAGGTCGACGATGAGTAAATAAAATAGTAGCCTATAGCATTTGCTTCGCCTATGGGCCTTTAACATGGGAGAAAGGCGGTACAACTACACGTAACGTGGTTTTGTTTTTCTAAGCCAAAATAATCGATAGAAAGTTTAAATAAATTGGTTAAAATGCTTGGACTAGGTTCCGGTTATATATTATTAACTTGTTTTCAATTAATTGAAAGTATTTAAGCATCAAATTAACTTTTCAAACGAGTAAGTCGATCGGCGGTCACGCCTAAGCGAAGCGCAGATGACAGACCAGAGAAAGGGAAGTTGACTGTTCAAAACGCGTCGCACATGCGATCGGAAAATCACAAATGCGGAATTAAATCAAGTTAAAACTTTAAACAAATATACCACGAGGGTACTTTAGACCCTTATAAAGCATATTCGACAAGGAACTTACGATTTTAAACAAATATTAAGGTACATAATTGAAGTAAATGCCGGAGACTCGTAACGATGTTTCATAAAGCCAAGATGGCGTCTGGAACTGGTAAATTTTCACCCGTGTGGTGTGGTTGCGAACCCTGTAGATGCATACGTCATCAACACGTGGCCAAGCTAGCAAGCCAATCATGAGACAGGAAAACTCTTGACATCATCGCTTTCACTTTCATTGAATAAATTATGTCAGTTAGAAGCAAAACAAACGAAGATTGTAAACACAAAATGCATTTCAAAGAAATTAAGTAGCATATAAAACCGAAATCGCAAATTCTACTTAGATAACTAAATATACAATTGGTAAGAATTATTCAAAAAACGAAGTGCACTGTTCCTGGCTCACGATTGACACATAGACATAAACAAATCATTGATAAA
>JAHWFP010106189.1:0-31922 GCA_023313725.1 Lithobius niger
GAAGGTGGTTTTCGATCCGTTCTGGGGAAGGCATAACTGATACTCGACGAAGATCGAAGAATACTTCGAGGAAGAGGAAGGATTAAGCGGGTTGAAGACGGGACTTTGGAAAATTGATACCCAGGCCGAGATGATGAAAAAGAGACACGACGGTGTGCAGATTGTTGGAAAAGGTTACGGATAGGGATGAGGTAGGAGGCAATCGTCAAGGAAGGCGTGAATGCGGATGCCTTGCTGATGGAGGTGCACGAGGACTGGGCGCAGGATCATGGTGAATGTTAATTTTTGGGGAAACCAGAGTGCACGTAGAAGGCAAAAACACTGGTAGACTCTAGACTAACTTATGTTCCAGTTAGGCTTATCACTTTAACTGCAATGGCATTCCGTTTTTGGGAGTGGTAAAGAAAAGTTCGCAACCATATTCCACCTGGAACTTACCAGTTTATTATATCTCTGGTATTGTTGAACACATAATATGAAACTCTCATATGTCAATACGGAATAAATAAAGTTAATGAAATCAAATTAACCCTGACATGGTATACTCTGACCTGAGTAGGTCAGCTATGGTTGACACACCCCTAAGCCAGTGAGGGGGTCCTCAAAACCCAAGGCCATCAGTCCCAGCAAACCAACAACAACTTGACTTATCAATCAAGGCCATCTGGGAAGAAAGCTCCTCACATGGAAAGGGAAACTTGCTTGGAAGGACTGAGCAAAACCAAAACAAAAGCAGTCAACACAAAATAAAGTGAAGGTGCGGCGTTTAAACCAAATGGAAGGCAAAGGAACTCGTACATGGCTCCGTCGTGTAGAAATCGGAATAGGTGGCGGACAGACGCATGAAGGTGAATGTGTAGGTATGCGTCCACGAGATCTAGGGAGACAGTCCAATTGTGGCGTTGTAATGAGTCCCGAATGGAGGACACCGTTTCCATCTGGAAGTGGGGATCGAGGACGAATAATTGATTCAGGGGTTTTAAGTTGAAAATGAGACGAGTTCCACTGATTTTTTGTTGCACAGCAAGATGCAGCTGTAGAAGCCTGGGTTGAATAGAGGTGGTACGACCCAAACTGCTTCCTTTTGGAGGAGCGTAGCTATCTCTAGCCGAAGAAGGGTTGGTGTGGTGCCTCCAGTTCCCATGGTGGGCTTAGCAGGGAAGGCGGGAGTAAAAACTTTGGCTTGAAGCCACTGGAAATAATCGAGAGGGTCGTCGGATCAGAGGTTACACTCTGCCAAGCTTTGGCATGAAACCGAAGGCGTCCCCCGATGACTTGTGGGAGTGGAGGAATGTCAGTAGTTATCACGACCCCTGGGTCGGCGGGATTGGGAAGAGGGGATCACTGTTTTCGGTCCGGAGTGGAGGATCGGCCCAGGAAACGATCGCGTCCGAGTCCCTGGGATCGGGAATGAAAGGGCGAGGCGGATCGAGGAGGGCGGACTTGAGTGGGTTCCTGTTGTTTAGAAACGTTACAGTCCTCTTTGGGAGGATCGGGCTTGGATGAGGAAATGGATCGTGGGCGACAAATCGGATGGTTCTTGTTACAGCGGGGTTTACGTGATATGTCCAGATGCAGAGCTACCTTGGGGATCAGACCTCGAAACAAAGATTCAGATTCGTGGATCGGTTGGTTCCACAGAAGGTGGCGTGTGGAGATTCGGTGCGGTGTTCAGGGCAACTTCTCGTAAGAGGAATGTAGAGTTAAATAGCGCTCTTGTAAACCAATTCATGGCGTGATAGCTTGGACAGCAACTCTTTCAAAAAATTTGGTTGATGAGGAAGGCCAATTGACGAGTGTCCTCAGGAGGAAGATCGGCGTAGAGGCGGTCGCATAGCGCGTTGGCTGCGGCTCGGAGGCTCAACCGAAGGTTGTTTTCGGAGCACGAAAACAGGAATGGCGGCTCGATGTGGGAGGTAAAGCGCTGATCCGAAGTCAAGTTTAGTGTCCGCAGTCAAGAATTCTGACTGGGGGTAGGTGTCAAAGTTTCTTGGGTTGGCTGTACCTTCTCCAATGGGACGAAAGGTAATTTTCATGCCTGGATGAGGCGGAGGTGGATCCTTATCCAATTCAAGAGGGGCACCATTGCCAAGGACGACGACACCGGTCCGAAGGAGCGTCAAGAGGAGCGTAGTTGATTGTCCGAGTAAGGACGGCTGGTGTGGAGTTGGTCACGGAGCCCAAAGCCGAAGCCAGTGGCAAAGCCGCGGTTTTTGCAAACCAGATCGGAGCTTGGAGTTGGTTTGTATAAGAAACAATCAGGGATGATTCCCTCAAACGTTTTTTAACAGGTCCGGTAAAGGGATTTCGGAAGGATCAGGATAGCCTTGAAAGGGCGGATCAGGACAGTCCGACAGACGGATCGGGCGAACATGAATCATTGTCCTCGTTATCTGGTAACACAGGATTAGGCGGAACCGGGGGAGGACCGGGCAAGCAAGGTTGCGGAGGCGGATCAACAGGGAAACCAGAATGACCAGCGCTGTCAGATAGGGATCGGTGCAGTTTTGGAACCGAGGTTAGCCATGTTGATGTGTAATCGGAGACAGGAGCCTTGCGTTTGAAGGTCTGAAGAGAGGATTTCATAAGCTTGTGAACTTGGGAAGCTGTGAGCAGTCCTTCGGTCCGTGCAGTGGCGCAAGGCCACTGACAGATGGTTGGGATGAGCACGATGATAAGTCTAGAGGTGTGAGCTGAGGACCATTTTGGCAGCAACTTTTCGGGCCTTGACTTGCATCTTAAGGCGAGCATAAAGCTCCTTAGTGCGGGAGAGTTCGTCAGTGAGGGATCAAAGATCCCAACGGGCGGACGCTGACTACACGGAATCGGAGATGTTGCAGCAGTATCGCAAGGAACCGACGGTAGTGAAAATTCAAATAAGAAAGGTGGCGGAGGCGGATGCTCCAAGGAATCCTGGTCCGTGTTAAGTTCAGACACCTGAATGTTGTCCGCTGTTGGTGGATCGGGAGTTGGAGATGCGGATCGAGGAGTGCAGAACGAGGAACCGTCCTTGGGAGTTTCCTTAGCCCGCGGCATGGCGGAATTGTAGGATCGTGGAATCGAGCGGATCGATGTGAACAGCGTGGCGTGTAGAGGAGAAAGGGTGAGCAATGCTGTTCCGTTTCGACTTTTATATAAGGAGGCTGCGCGGGAAACCTGCACAGTGGGTGCGACGTGGAAGGATATCTTCAAATTATTTCCTCTAGCTTGAACAGCATTTGAGAAGGAGAATGCTTTTAAAAAAGGTAATGGTATTTTCAAGGCAACTAGAGAGATGCTTGAAAAGGGAAGAAGAAAAATTACAATTCTTTTATTTCTATCGAAATCTTGTCATGCGTAATGATTGTATCATGTTTTTTTTTTACAAATCAAGTAACAGGTAACATGCGATTTGTATTTAGAAAAGTGTATTTTTTATGTATAAGGCCTAAATGCATATATGGTGTAAGTATAATTACATTTTGGTGTAATTTTCAACGTCTACAGCAGGGTTGGGCAACATTTTAAGCCTGCGGGCCAGACCTTGAAAAAGTAATGGTAATAAGGGCCTAGTCCTTAAATGGCGACTATAAACCAGCTATTATGGTAGTAATACACATTTACATTTGACTTTTTTAGTCGTCCAATTCGTTGTGAACGGAAGAATTGATTTTATACACAAGAGTTTTGTTTCAGACTCACCTGCATACGACATATTTTAAGCGTGGATGACACAACGCAGGCTGGTTACGACAGATTTTTGTTAAGCTGTAGCGGGCCGGATTTAGGGGGTTGGAGGGTCAGACGTGGTCCGTGGGTAGGGGATTGCCCATGCCTGGTGTGCAGCCATAGTCGGCCAAAAACAGTTGAATTAAATCTAATGTGCGTTATTTAGCATGGTGGCCTGCTGCAGGAGTAGAATGAAAATCACGAATACTGCGAGCATTAATGACTTTGGGACGCAAGTATATTTGAGGAATATACTACTTTGTCAGGTTGTGCTAAACGAATCCTATACAAAATATAATCTTTAAAAAATGCATTATGGTTATCGCCTGCATCGATTAGGTCTACTGAGCACTGATATTTAAGGTTAAGCAAAATGTTGCCAAAATAGCATCACTTTCCTCTTCTGTTGCTAGGTGCGCCCTTGTCCAGGGAGGGTATTGACTTCCCGTTACTTAACCAAGAAGGTGGATACGCAAGAACGCATCTGAAACATCCATTCGCTTCCTGCTTTGTGTGTCGCATTAAAGTCAAACTCACACAGTTATAATAAAATACATTCCGGTATTGGAGTCAAAGAAGCACTGTGTTGGCAACTGTAAAATGCTCCACTATCAGTTTCACAGGGTTCGACAATTTTATTTTTCTCAACCTGACATTTCCCGGTTGTCCAGGTGTTTACAAGACGTTTAGTTAGGGAAACAGGCAGCAGCTAATGTTTTTATTAATATTTGTACGAAAATAATCCAACATCCCAGAAAATAGCTGTTTAGAGACTAGTCCAGATAGGATATTTTCATCAGACATATTGCTACCAGCCTAAGATTTGGTTTATTGAAGCAAGAATTCTTGATTGAAGTAATGTCTAAAATACTTGGACAAATCAAAGCACAAATTAAAATATTTGCTACTAGCCTAGGATTTTGTTCCTGATCTGCTAACAATGGAACTTACAGATCCGACCCAAAGATAATTTTTCAAATGTCCCTGGCTGTCTTCTCCCCGATTTTCAAAAAATTTCTCGTTTTCCCTGAAATTTCCCCGAGATTTTGGCTCTATTTTAATTTTCTCTGACATTAGTAGGTTTTGTCTAAACCCTGTTTAAGGGATTTTCCTAGTAAATATACACAAACGCCTGAGCGTCAGCACTGTGAAAAATTGCAAGGATTTCTTTGACTGTTATGCCGTGTGTATATAGTGTATAATTGAAGTCTCTTTCCAGCAAAAATAAAACTATTAATTTCTCCGTTCCTATTCTATATTTCGGCCAACCTTGGCCAGGTAGTAAATAGGTATGTTAAGGTATATTTATGACAACTCTTATCAAATTCTGTGCAAGAATAAAAGTAGGGAGCCATACGTAAATTTGAAAACTGTTCACTACTTTGTTGTTCTTGTTCTTTGTGTGACACTGTTTCAGAAAAAACTACTGCACTTACCTAAAATCTGAAACATGATCTAAGACCGGAAATTTCTTTGGGCTTCATCCTCACAGAGACCGCTTTTTCAATTGGTCGAGCCATTTCGGAGTTTCATTGTTTTGCATTATTTTAACCATTGTTATAATTAGGGAACTTTGCCACTCAGCAAACGCCAGATTCATTCTTCGTGCACGTGTTACATCTTTGCTACAAGTTTGATTGTTTAAGGGCAAAATGAAAGAATCCGTATTTCAGCTAAACGGATATAGTTTTAAACCAAACTAAGCAACGTTGTTAATTTCTGCAGCTAGAAACAATAGAATATCGTATTTATTTCGTAGCTCTGAGTTTTCAGAGCTCAACTGAATTGTTTTTAAAGTGGTCAGCAACAATCGACTGCATGCTATGCGACGCCATAGCTGTAAAAAAGGTACACGGATTACAAACAAATACGTCAAGTGTGCCGTAAAAAAAAAGGGGTTATATGATTGAAATTTCACTTTACTTGTTAAAATGTACACGGATAAAAATCGATGATTTTTAATTGAAATAAGCAAATGTACAATTGAGAAAATTGCATCTGTTTAATGCTGTTGTGCTTTACGAATCATATGTGTAAAACGTAAAGCACAACAGCACTTAAACAGATACAATTTTCTCAATTGTGCATTTGCTTATTTCAATTAAAAATTATCAATTTTTATCCGTGTACATTTTAACAAGTGAAACTTTAATCATATAACCCTTTTTTTTTAAGGCAAACTTGACATTTTTGTTTGCGATATCTTTCTGTTCTGCAGGGTTAAGAACACGTTAAGAGAAAGTTAATGGGCAATTTATTACCATAGTATTGGGAAACGCAACAGCCCACAGCAATATTACTGGCTGGGCTCTGTAAGTAGAATGTCTTAGCAAATTCTGGATCAAAGAGCTGATCTTAGTTCCCTAAAGGCCTCTTCGTTATAGTTAGCTTGTAGGAACTTGATGTTTCTCCTGTTAAGTTCAGTTAGCAGTAATGAAGTAGCAGCGAAGCCAGGTGTGTGTCGTCGATAATAGTTAACAGCTCCTAAAACTGACGGACTTGTTTTGGTTTATTCAGTTGGGGATATTACGACATAGCTCGCGTTTACCCTTCACCAGGATGCACACCATCTTCAATAACGATTAAATCCAAAAAATTCCACTGATTTTCTGCCTAATGCAAATTTTTCAGGTAACAATTTCGTACCAGAGTGCACCACTGGTCGGAGAGCTTTTGTCTACATGACTGATGTGTATTCTAAAATCTGGACTAGCCAATAAAACGTCGTCTAAATAAATAAAGCAATAAGCATCTAAAATGTCTGCACAAATTTATTGGGGCATATATTGAAAATTCTAGTAATCGTGAAAGTTTGAAATGCACTGTTAGGCATGGCAAATTCTGCTAACTTTATTTGATAAAAGCCAGTTTGGAATCCAATAGTGAAAACACTTCCTAAATGAGCCATTTTTTCATAAACGTAAATAATGGAATCGAACAATTTGCCATACCGCTAATTATAGTGTCCGCGGCATATCTTGAGTTCTCCGCAGAACGAACACAGATAATCGATTGTACGTTTTCAGTAGCAGAGTGCCTTGTTGATATCCAAGATGGTTACAAAAACAATGGCGGCCATCGATTAAAGCCACGCCCTCCAGGAAAACGTAGCCGCTCACAAAATACTTGCAGGACTCAAGATACACCGCGCACACAATTAAGTATCTTAGATCAATCACCACTCGGTATCTGCACCACTCGGTAAAAGACGCAAGGAGCTCCATGCAAATTTACTTGGTCGTATAATAACAATCTTGAGCATTTCGTCTAGGTAATCGTAGATTAGTTTTCTCTGGTGAAACGTGACATAATAATAATAATATTTCCCCTCAGAGACTGGGCAGGACTTGGATAGCAGAGGTACACTGACATACTTTCAAAAATTCTAAGGTCTTACGATAGGAACTTTCACCTGTTGCGTTACGTAAGTAAGAGAGAGAAATCTGTAGTGTACATTACAATTGTATTGGAATTCTTTTAGAAACACCCGTATCTCCCCCCACTCCCCTGTGATGATCTCACTAAGTACAATATTATTTAACTATGGCAGTGCAACATACTCACACAAAAATGTTAACCATGACTGCAAAGAATACAGCTTAGCCATAATGGTCCCGCTTTGTTTTTACCCCCGACATGTACAAACATCCACCCCTCCTCCCCGACTCCTTAATGCATGTAATGTAACTTTTTAAAATTTTAAAGCTCTTAAAACCTGCACAATAAATTACACGAGAATTAAAACTTGCATCCAATTGGATGGTATAAAAAGATTTTCAACTCCATTGTTGCCTTTCTTCAGCTGCCCCCTTCACTTGTTGACAATATCAAAAAAACCTATCACTTGTCAAACCCCCCATTTTCCATTTGAAATTTTTGAGAAACGTGCCTTTGCCCCCTCCCGAACCTTCCCTTGGAGCGACCCCATAGAGTTGAACAGATTGGCGGTGGATTGTCCACAAGCAATTTTGTCAGTTAATTTTTGACCGCGTTAAGCTGTCATTACCTCGAGTTATGGCCGTGTAACTGGTTTCGTGATACATCCTGTATAGACATTCGACAAGAAGAGCCTCAATGTCCCTAGACATGCATCGATGCGAAGAGAGAGGAGACGGTTTTGTCTCTTTGTCCAGGAAATGGGAGAGACGAGACGATTTGGACTACTTACCCCCTTGTCGCTAGGCACGAGACAGGGACTGGACTAGATGTATGTCTCAATCTTTCTTCACCCTTGTCTCAATGTGACAGGACGAGATGGGGCGTTTGTCCTATGACTGAGTATGCCGTTGTCACATTCACTATGTGACAGAGTAGAGAGAGACGAGTCGTTTTGTCTCCATGTTTCTTATTCCCCTATGCGCTAGGCATGCGACGAGACTAGAGGTTATGTTTCCTTGTATTTTTCTTCCCTTTATGTCCTTTGTGGCTTCGTCATGCGACGAGACAGAGACGAGCCATTTAATTTGTCTCTGTCTCCTTGCTGCTGTACATGCGACGAGAACATGCTCGATGAGACTTGTCTTTTTTCCTCCTCTATTCCATATTCTCATTGTCACCAGACCTGCGACGAGATGTACAGATGTGTAACCGTGGCTCCAACAGTGGCTTATTCCTGATCTGCCTTTCCTATTCTCGGATGCTGGCAAAATGTTTGACACTTTTGACCTTCCTATGAAGCTCGTACCCTCCTGGGGTGTGTCAGCCGGAACCCGGTGGTAGTCTTGTTATCCGCTTGACAATCGCATAGGGTTCTCTTTAATCATTTGTTTCCTTGCCACTAGATATGTGACCAGACGAGGGCATAGAACTCGTTAGGGTCGTTGTCTCTTTGTTGCTAGACCAGCGACTGGATAGGTAAAGACGAGACGGCTTGTCTTCATGCCTCTTTCTCCATTTATCCCCATGGTGCTAGGCATGTGTTGAGAATAGGAGAGAGCAAACCTTTATGTTTCCTTGTCTCTTTTCCCTTTATCTCATTGTTGCTAGGCATATGGCGAGACTGACAAACGGGATGGGTTATCACCTTTGCGCTGTTCCCTTGTTGTTAGGCTTGCGACGAAACCGTGAGAGACGAGGCGTTTTGACTCCTTGGCCATTTATGATCCTTGGTTTCAAATGTCGCTAGACATGTGAAGAGATTAGCAGCTGAAGCTTTCCTTACCTCTTATTCTCCTGTCTTAAAGTTGACAGTCCTGCGACGAGACTGGAAGAGATGGCATGGGTTATCCCTTTTGCCTCGCTTCCTCCTGTTCCCTTGTCGCTAGGCCTGCGACGAAACTGGGAGAGATACGGCATTTAGACTCCTGGCCCTTTTTGTTCCTTTCTGTCAATGCCGCTAAACACGTGACGAGACTCCCGTGTCTAGGGAAGACCCAGATTTCTTGTCACTCTTTAACACATCGTGGGATTGTGTGACGAGGACCCTGTCATCCAAGTTGTGACTTGTAGTTTCTGATCAGGGAAGCCTTCCCTGGTCCGTCCAGACACCCCTCAGGTCCGCCTCCACGACCCTTATGCCGAGTGCTGGCCAAACTCCCCCAAAACGGAACGTGGGTCAGGACGCACATCTTTTAAAAACTGTGATGTCGTGAACATACTTGTTATACACTTACAAACGTGCTGTTCGTAATTTATAACTCGTTTTCACCTAATAACGTTTCACAAATCCTGAAAGTTATCACCTCAAGTGATACCCTGCTATACGTTGGCCTAAGATCGGATGTCCAATCTTCATAAGAACGGAGGCCCAAACAAACCATAGTTTCTGCTTTATCATGAAACCATGTCGAAAATGTGGCTGCTCTAACGAATTCTTCCACCACTAACTGTACTCTGCTTACATGAATTCACGCTCCAAGGGGCGTTCCTCTTCTCCGTTTACTGGCATCCTGCTTAAAAAGCGTCCACGACATTTACCATATAATGGTAAGAGTAGCAGCCCCGTTTCTCACGATGGAACAAACCACGAAAACAACTGCCATACATACAGAACATACAGGGCTCACGCATAGTGTTCGGTGAGGAAGAGGCAATCCTCCAGCCATATGGATGGGGGATGTAAATTGGGCATAGTGGCCTCATTTTAACTCCCCCCCCCCCCTACTCTCCACTAAGCCTATGGATCCACCACCAAAATTCCAACTTTAGTAACCTCTAACACTGGCAACGTGATGTCTGTACACACGACATTGCTGCAGAATGACAGGCTCTTTTTTCATCATGTTCTCGTAACGTCGAGTCACCAACTGGGTGTGATAAGGCGACCTGCAACTTACCAACGCTTTGCCCTTCGTTTTGGCGACACTGTCGCCACTGACACGGACTTTGACGACACTGACGCACTCCCCACCCGCTTTGTTTCTTTTCTCGGATGCGGATGGGTTGCACGCCACCTTTGAGCCAGATGCTGCACCTTGCCATTCATCCGCCGATCTCTGAATCTTAGATGAATGGTTTAGTGAGACATGTTTCTTTGTGCTACTCGATCCGCTCGTTCACGTGTCCCGGATGCCAATGGGCGACAGGATTCCTTATTTGCCAATGTTATCTGTGGCCTTTCTTTCCGTTTGATTACATTTGGACTTTTGTTCCTTTCCGGTGCCATCACCGTTGCTGAGTTACTTAAGGCACCGGATCGGCAATTTTAGCTTTCCACTTAATGTCACACTTAATACTTAATGCGTAATACACGTTCGTAACGCCACAGTCAGGCACTTACTGAGCCTGAACACTTACAAGAATCAAATAATATAAAATAAAAAAATATTAAAAAATAAAAAACGCAAGTGAATATTATTAAAGCGTGGTTCGGTTAGAATCAAACGAAGCAAACTATAATTTGAGTTGAGACATAAAGCAAGCAAGAAAAGGTAGGCTAGTTCAATGGTGCTTAAATAAAATCAGCTCTAAAAATATTTTTATTCGAATCGCTCCTCCTTACAAACGAAGTGAAGCAGCGCTCGGATGCCGATGTAGCGATCTGCATTTCACAAATTTAAAAAGTGAAGCGAACTCAAATTAGATAAAAGAAACGAAGTAATTTTAATAACTAAGCCAACTCAAATTCGATTCCAGTAAGTCTTTAAATTTATTCAGAAGCTAATCAAGTCTCCATACGATTGTTCACTTTCATGCGATCGGCTCCACTTTTAATTTTACAGAGTGCCGTTTTAAACACGGGCGGCATGTATGATCGCTCTGCCCGTCGACCGTTTTCCCTTTGTTCACTTCGACTTGTGCCACAATGAAAACACATGCTCATGGCAATCAAATAATCGTCAATATGAGGTAGAAGCTACTTACCGAATCTTCGAAATAAAATGCTGACCCATCAACCCGTCTGGTTGAATTAATTCCATGTTTTTCAAAACGGATTTCACGGATGCTCCATCATGGTGTTTCACTGATAAAATGATACTCACAAAACCAGGATCTACATCCCGTAGTTGTAGTTCGCTTCCGAATGCCAGAAAGTACAGGCTGGACGTGCCTCATTTCTGCTAGCTTTGGTCCTTCAACATTGGTGCAGTTTCCATCAAAACACGCGAAAATGCAGCGCGTAATGAAGCATGTTATTCCAATGAAGTGCCCAACAGTGATGTGAGGAAATACGATCCCAGCAACCTCTGCAGGCAGGCAGAGCAGCACGCCAGACAGGCGCTGAGTGCAACTGACAAGGGGCTTAAAACAAAGTTTTATTTGCTTTTTTGGGCAGAAAAGTGTAAAATATGCGATTTTAGCATGATTACAGAAGGTTAGTATTTTGCAGATAGTAAGAATTCCATTCGTTCGTCAGTCCATCCACGTTGTGCGCCAATGTGTTGAGGCGTTTTCCCCAACCTCCTGACGGGGTTGGAACGAATCAAACCACTCAGCCTTGCAGCATGATGTCTTTATTCATCTACGCCATTATTACAACCACTTCGCGCCACACAGGCAACTTACGATGTACGTGACAAGAATGAGGGCGAGTCGCTTATAAGAACAGCGTCACAGCGAGAGCATCGTAACAGCAGTAAAACACCATTTTAAAAACCACATCATTACCATTTAAAAAAATGCTATTTATTTAGCTTAAAAAAAAGTACGAAAATCGTGGTTATTCACTATACTAAAACATATTCATCTTAAAAACTAATGAAAGGAATTTTTTCATCTGATTTGCCATTCACTGGGTTTCACTGCAGCTCAGATGCTTTGACGAGGGTTTCTATTCTGCTTACTCGTTAAACCACTAGATTATTCATAGTAGTTCTTAAATTTACCCAAGCACATTCTGTCCTAAACACAGCACGAAAATAAAAAATCACACTGCTTCTTAAATTTATGTATTCCACACCTCTGATCTATGATTTGGCCACCTAACTATTTTTTTATTTATTTTTTTTTAACGCAACTAATATTTTGTACCGCGACTATGTTGTACCGCAACTATATTTAAATACACTAAACTATTTCAAATAAACCCCGTTTTTTTTAATTTGCCTTTTCCTATTTTTTTTGTTATTTTAAGCATTCCACGTTACAATATATAGAAGTTGCAACAACTCGGCAGGAAGAACGGATTCCCAACGCGAAACTAAGCGGGTACCAGCTCAAGTAGAGCCAGTTTCCAATCGGTTTCGGAGGACTGTTGAAGACGCGAGGACCCAAGCCCACCCAGAAGTTAAGATGGGCAGACGCTAACATGTCGGTTACTGCTAATATCTGCAAAGCAAGTGAGAGGTTTGTATAACCACGAACATAGTGTGGTGCTACGAGTCAGATGACCGGCACACACAATGCATACATAACTGACTGCCTTCGTGGAGAGTAGAAGAGGGTCCAAATAGCACTAGAAAAAATTGGGGTGTAGAAGAGAATTAATTCATCAGCTCCAAGAGCAAGATAGTCAGTAGGGTAGAATGCGATATTAGTCACCCCCAACTTCCAGTCACCCGATCAAAGTGGGGGTAATGATGCACTTCCTTTCACCTGATGAAAAGTGGAGGGAGGCATCACTTACGGTTTTCGTCGAACTGGAGGAGGGTGGAAAAGTTTATTTTAAAACCTTTTGTTTTTTTAATCGTATTTATGAAGATGGCGGATGGTGGTAAAGTGCCTTTTACTACCTTTCATTCGTTTTTGTCAATCTGGAGGAGTGGGGCTGCCTCCCATTACGTCACTTCCAGTCACGGGATCAAAATGGGGGTAATGACGTAACTTCCATTCACATGATCAAAGTGGGGGTACGGCGGGCCGTCGATCTGGAAGACGGTGGGAAAGCGCCTTTTACAACCTTTTTTCGTTTTCGTCAATCCGGTGGGGGGTGGGAAAATGCCTTTTGTTACCTTTTATTTTATCTCTTTCATCTATCTGGAGCAGTGCGGAAAGTGCTTAGCTACCTCATATGACGCTGTTTATCGGATTAAAAAAAAGGGAATTAAAACAAGAAATGGACTCTTGTTCTTTTATCCTCACTGGCAAAGACTCTTGACTTAAATTTAATCTAAATACTCCAATTCATTTGGACACTGAAAAAAGCTACGAATTGGCGCTTATTAATTTAGACACGTATAACAGCATATACAACATCGATTCAAAAAATAACAAAATTAAATACACCGCAGATGCTGGTATAACTTGGCAGGAAGTGTTAGTCACTCCCGGAACTTACGAAATTGAAGATTTGAATAAATTTCTCAAAAACTCGATAGATCAAAATAGTCATGACAGGGAAGCTATTTCGATTCTTCCTAACGTAAACACTTAAAGAACCAACTCGATAATTAATTATTCAAAATACGGAATAGCCTTTACGGGTGAAAAGAGCTTGGCTCGAGTCTTGAGGTTTCATTTAGGAACCTACTTCAGGAGTTGAGAAAATCAAAATACCGTCAAAATAATAAATATAAACACTATTTTCGTGCACGTTGACATCATTGGAAAATCTTACGTAAATGGTGACACTCAACCCACACTATATTAGTTTTATCCAAATTCATTTCTGGGTTTCAAAATCATCGAGTCTCCGCATAATTTAATCTATTTACCCATTACTATGAACTTAATCAGAAGTATAAGATTGTGGCTTACATCTCAGACCAACGAGCCATTGAATCTGAATGGTGAGACCCTCACGGTATGACTTCATTTAAAATCTAAAAATTAAAAAAAGGACAAGATGCTCGTGTTTGGGAAAAAAGGAAAAGGATTCTTTCGTAACTTTAATAATAAAAATTTTAATAATAATAAAAACACAAGCAGTTTAACGCCTAGAAACAAAGTTTTCATCAAATTTATAACAACGGCTAGAAAATGAGCGTTGTAGAAGACTATTTAAAAATCAACGAACCTTTATTGTACGACTCGTCGATCGAATCTTATACCTATCACGAATATAATCCCATTGTCGGTACCTATCTCAACAACGTAAATTCTGAAATTCGAATACACGTGGAACACCAAGTTTTTTTCCTGCACATTGCCAACAGTTACCTCTTGATTAAAGGCAGGTTGCTGAAGCACGATGACTCGGCTTATGCCGATGTTGACGCAGCGACATTGATTAATAATGCTCCCATGTTCATGTTTTCTAATATAAAATACCATCAAGGTGATAAACAAGTAGACAAGTTAAATTATCCGGGGTTCTGCCGGCATTGCTCGGTTAGTGCTGCGCATTGGATAGTGCAGCTTCTGTCGCTGCTGATCTAACCAACAACTTAGGTTTTAAACAGCGGCATGCGTCTATCATCGTTGAAACAATTCCCAAAGGAAGTTTAACATTCGCCATTCCTTTGAAACACATCATGGGATTTTTCGAAAATTATGACAAGCTAATTTATGGAACTAAACACATGCTCACTTGCATGAGGACCAGCGATACAAATGCCATCTTCAAAGCTGCAGCCGCGGCCAATGGTAAAGTTGTTCTCAGTAGCATTTCTTGGCTCATCCCCAACGTTACCGCATCGGACGATCAAAAACTTAAACATTACAATCTCGTAGAGAACTGAACTACGGTGGATTTAGGATTTAGACACTGGCATTACAATAGCTGCAAGCTCCCTCAAACTTCACTCCCTGGCGCGTGCTGACTACTTCCACGGTTGAAAAACCTAGGTGGATAGTTCTATCTTTTCAAACAGACAGACAGTACGCTTTAGGTAAAAATTCGGCCGTGTTCGACCACTGTAGTTTGCAAGACGCTCACGTGACTAAATTCCGTAAGATACCCGTTTCTCGATCTGAATACTAATTTTGCCACTGGAGAGTACGTCGGCTTGTACAGAATGGCGCAGCAATTTAAGCAGCTGTGTTACGACACCAACGATTTGAGTTTCGACTTGATTCAGTTCAAGAAAGCCTATCCACCCGTGGTGTTGGATTGCTCCAAACAGTCCGACAGGCTGCAATCCGGAATCGTGGATGTACATGTCAAACTGAAGTTTAGAGCAGCGGTTCCAGCTAACACTGTCTGTCGCACTCTGCTCATTGGCAACAGGAAAATGAATCTAAAGTTGGATAGAGGCAAAGTCGAAGTTGTTTATTAATAAAAGAGATATGGCACTCAAAACTAAACCGCGAAAAAAGAAAGGTGGCTTTTTGCCGTTGGTGTTGCTAGAGCCGATTTTGGCCGGAATTGGTGGGTTGGCGGGAGGGACCGCGGGGCTGATATCTGCCGTAAAAAAAACACAGAACGACGCACAAATTCTAGCTGAACTCGTGCATAAGCAAGTGGAAGGTTCCGGCTCGAAGAAAAAAAAAACTAAATGAGAAACGAAGCCAACAAAAATTGTCCCGTAGCAAAGGTCTGACTTAAGACCACCCAGGGTTTAATCGACTTTGATAAACCTTTACCGAACCATGATTTAAACCGATTGGCTAGAGTAATGACAATTCCGAAATTTAGAGGCACTTTTGGTAAAGACACGCTTCCTTTAAAACTCAAGCCTACTGGTGAAAACGGAATAGTAAACTTGGAAGAGTTTCCACGATGGAGACTGTGGAAGTCACTGGGTAGCCTATTCTACCATTTTCTGGCGAACCCTGTTATTTCGATAGTTTCGGCAACATGGGTCTTTTCTGGTCCGTGATTAACTACTTGGGGCCGGTAATTAAATACAATTACGAACGCGTGCAAAACTTTGACCAGATTTGGTGCAGGCACTTTTGTTTATTTTTCCTTAGCGCCTTCGCTAAGGCTCGTAATTACGAAGCTGTTTTAGACAGGATGAAAAAATCTATTGAAAAGTGACGTGCAAATCTAACTGGAAATAAACGTCTTCTGTATCAAAATCTTCGACCGTGTGTACCGCGATGGCCGAATCTTTTTCCATTTCGTAAGGAATGTCAAAAATGGTTGTCGTCGAATGCGCTTCCTTTGTTTTAATAATGAGAAAGGTTTTCGTTCCCGCTATACATTTAACAACGACTTCTACGCTCGGATTGTTGCAGTACAAAATTGCTTTAAGAATTAAACCAGAACTTGTACTTATGTAGTTCGCGACAGATCCGGAATAAACGAACCAGTCGACTTCTTTATGCAAAAGGCTTTTCATGCAGAAACTGACTATCATGAAACAATTTTTGTGCACAAATTTCTTCGTAGCCGCGTCACTGGGAAAAGTCGGCTCGCTTAGATTTCTAATCGGTTTGTTCGAGGCATCGAAGTATATCTTCTGATCGTCTTGTATCAAGCAATTGCTGTCGACGAAAATCTTTGTAGCGGCATCACTCGGTAAAGTAGGCTCGCTTAGATTTTTTATCGGTTTGTTAGTTGCGTTGAAGTATACTTTTTGCTCATCCTGTAATAGGCAATTCCTGTCAACATAGACTTTTGTCGCTGCGACTGCAGCGTGCCGGGGAAAAGCCACGTCCCTAATTTGCTTCTTCTTGGCGTAGAAATTTCCGTTCGACCCGTCTACATACATGTTTTTTTCGATGCTAGAAATGGTAGAAGCCAATTCGTTGGAGATAAGAGTAATGGATGGAGGGAAGTCGGTTTTAGGTTTCTGAACGTCCATTGTCCGATTACCGATCTGAGAATAATTGACTGCATCTTCGGGTTCGATAGTGGCTCCTACTGTAGTTAACCGCTTGCTTTGCATATCGTATTTGTTTTCAGGAGTTAAAACATATCCAAACATATCCATATCTTTTTTACAGCCAAAGCTCTTGGCACAAACCATTGTACAATCGCAGCAAATCATATTGAGAAGGTGATCTAGAGCTAGAGGAGAAAGTGTTTGGATGGGCGCAAGTCCTTGGTGCTTGTACGCCCAACCCCATTTTTCTGGCTCCAAATGATTGCCATGCCATTGTTGTATTTGAAGGGATGAACGCAATGAATGTTGTTCTGCTGCACCAGCAGTGGGTGGAAATTTGCTCAACTGCACCTCCATTCGACAACAAGCAGAAGATTTGTTAAAACAATGATAACGGTATACGAGTTTTCAATTTTTTATTTTTGAAAAGAAGAACAGGAAGTTTCTTAATGTGGTGCATTAAACAACTTTGTAACATCTTCCTTTCATAAAATACGGACGTTCTGCTATATGGTCAAAAAACGCTAACAAAGCCGCCATTTTCCATTTTTGTTTGCATTGTATAGCGAATCTGTGCATTTTTTAAAAGGAAAATGTGTTAGAAAGTTGGTTAATAGAGTTTATTAGCAACTTTGTAACACATCTTTCTTTCTCAAAATCCATAGATTCAGCTATACGGCCAAAAGATGCTAAAACGGCCGCCATATCGTCATTTTTGCACTGTATAGCCGAATCTATGCATTTTTTAAAAGGAAGATGTGTTAGAAAGTTGCTTAATACAGTGCATTACGCAACCTTGTAACACATCTTCTTTTCAAAAAATGCATAGATTCGGTTATACGGTGAAAACTCAAAAATGACCGCCATTTTCTATTTTGAAAGCTGACAGGCTCATTCACTCTGGCTAAAGAAATAGTGAAAAGAGGACTAACGCTATGCCAGAAAAGAAACAACCAAAAGCAATGATTGGTTTAGCGAATTTTCGGTAGTATAATATGCTTACAGAGAACATCCACTAGTCGAGCATGTACAAAAATAACGACTACAATCTACATGCTAGAGTTTATGTTTGATTTTCGCCGCCGTTGGCTGTTTGGATGGTGCTGCCATCTCGTGCTGCAAACTCGTGCTGCTCATTCGTTGTTGAAGTAGGAGTCAGGCTTGCTGTCAGTTCAGGTGTACTGATTTTCTGGATATTGTTATGTCCTGGTTCCTGTAAACTCATGAGTGGTCTTCTTTTAGACTGGAATAGTTGAATGGCCATGCATTCTAGGGCTTGGAGGTGTGCATCACTGGAGGTGTTAGATGTGAGGAGCACGTGTGTTATTGTTCCAGGCGAGGTCATGTTGGAACTTGACGTGATGCATGGCTACCCCATTTTGTGTGTTTTTTTGATCGAGTGCTAGCATGTGCTCGTGGACTCTTTTGCAAATTCGCCTTCGGGTTTCGCCGATGTAAATTGCATCGCATTCAGTACATGGAACAGCATAGACCGCGTTTCGAATCATTGGGATGCCTTCTATCGAGCGGAAGCCGGGAGCACTTCGGGCGTTTGCAAGATATGGGGTTGTTTCGGAAGAACTGGAAGAACTGTACTTCGGAAGAACTGTGCGTGCTCGTACACTTTTTGCCTGATGAAGGTAGTGTTTGTTTTCTGTAAGCACATTATACTACCGAAAATTGGCTAAACCAATCATTGTTTTTGTTTGTTTCTTTTCCGGCATAGCGTTAGTCCTCTTTTCATGCCATTTTCTATTTTAGATTGTATTGTATAGACGAATCTATACATTTTTTAAAAGCAAGACATGTTAGAAAGTTGCTGAATACAGTACATTAAGCAACTTTGTAACACTTCTTTTCATAAAATGCATACATTCGGCTATACGGTCGAAAAACGCAAAAGTACGGCCGCCATTGTTCATTTTTGATTACATTGTGTAGCCGAATCCATGCATTTTTTGAAAGGAATATCTGTTACAAAGTTGCGTAATATACTGTATTAAGCAACTTTGTAACATATCTTCTTTTAAAAAAATGCATAGATTCGGCTATACGGTCAAGAAACGCAAAAGCGGCTTTCATTTTCCATTTTAGATTGCATTGTATAGAAAAATCTACACATTTTTTAAAAGGAAGATGTGTTAGAAAGTTTCATAATACAGCTTATTAAGCAACTTTGGAACACATCTTCCTTTCAAAAAATGCATAAATTCGACGATACAGTCAAAAAATGCGAAAACGGCCGCCATTTTCCAAGATGGCGGCGGGAGCTCAAGTGGTAAAGGTGGGGAATTTTGAGGGAAAGTTTACAATGGTATTTAGAACATATTTACCAAGTTTCATCTCCTTCTGAATTAGTTCCAGGCAACATCGAAATTTTAGCTAATACTACTGGACTATAGGTGCCTTGCTTAGCTGAATACAAAATGGCGGAACAATGTTGAACTTTTGCGTTTTCGTAAGTTTTTCTACATTTTTTCGCTGCTTACTATGCCATTACTAATTTGTGTAAAAAATTTCTGAATGCATCACCATTTAATGATTGCTTTTCTGAGATAAGTGACTATATTTTAAAATCTCGAGCTCCGCTGCAGAGCTTGAAATGATATTTTTGGTAAATGCCAAAATCGGTCAGGCTGTAATGCTAGTTCAAAATAAAAAGGTTAGGCGTGAAAGTGTTAAGATTAAGAAGCTTGTTGTAGCCTGGCTGAAAATATTTTGTTCCTGGGCGTTCACGCTTATAGTACGCTTTGATCGTGATTCCTTAATGCTGCTCTTGTACCAGTAAACGAATAGCCACACCAATAAATACTTTACAAGAGGCTATACTTTACAAGCTTTAATATAAGCCAAGTAAAATTACCCCAAGAATTTCTTGTTATGTCTTCATACACCAGTGAGCAACCTATGAAGATTAACAGCAAAGGATAACGCATGGCGCCACAGTAAAATTGTATGATTTGTTGTTATGAATATGCAACTGAAATTCCCATGTGACAATTATTCACACTTAAAATACAGCTTTGCTAGAATACTAACTAAAACAAGCTGAACTGTGTTGTGTTTAAAGGAAGTACCGTACATAGGAAAGCTCTCCGCAGGAAGAAATATAGCTAAAAGAATGACAACATATGTAAGATGCTATTTACGTATAACAGGGCGCAATAAGTGTGAACACTCGTAGTGCACCTTGCAGTTATAAGCTGCTTGAGCGTTCGCCCAACTTCCGCCCAAACAGGAAGTTGGATGAGCGCCAACAGCCGGGTAACGAGCTAGCCCTCCTGTCAAACTAGTTAGGATCGGCTCGTACCAGTTAGCCGGTTACGCAACGTAATGCCTCAAGCCACTTCTATTGTTCTGGCCCCACTATAAAACTTGGGACTTGGGCAACCGAAGGGCAGTTGGTGAAGGAGGAACAACTAGAAAGGTTGGTCCTCTTAGAGCTGAACTTTAGGGCCGACAGGCTGCAACTTGTCAGTGCCTAATATGTGCTACTCTGTGTACAGACCCCTAGCTGTGCATTAAGGTGTGAATTGCGCTCGAGTATATCTTGAAACCAATCGTCCACTCCCTGAGTAGTTACATATTTTGGGGGCCTACCAGGATACCTAAACCTTCGGGATAGGAAATTCTTATTATCCAAACCTTCGGGATGGAAAGAAATAAGAAAATCTCGGAAGATTTTGCGAATTTTTTCACTAAGTGACGGTGACTAAACAGCGAAAATACTTGGCTGCAAATATTCTTGAGGAAAACACCTCTCGAACAGGATTGCGACCAAATTAGAGGGCAGACTGTAGAACTCGGCCAAGGTTTGAGTAAACTACGGTAGCCAGAATTTTTTTTTGGACCATACCAATGGTTTCGGTACTAAAAATGCAACTTCGCCTTCCTTTTCCGTAAGGAATTTAAAGGAAAACAGTTGTAAGGATCTTAGCTGTGGGGAGAGCTACCCATTGCTTAGTGAATTAATTTGGATGAAAAATACATCGTTCTTTGCACTTATTTGTAAATAACGTAAAACATGGGAGGTAAATTGTAGACTCGTTGAGCACCTACAAAATACCGCACTTTTATTTTGACCGGATGGTAAATGAAGGATGAAATAAAGTCACAGATTTTCTGAAAAGAAAATAAAGGCCAAAAATCCAAAATACTGAGTGTTGGAGAATAAAAATCCGGCGCACACAGACATACGTAAAAGCTAAAAAGGTGAAGGAGTACAATTTTGAAGCTTGCAATGAATCGCAGTGAGCTAACTGAGCACTCATTATTTTGAAAGCATTGCAGCTATTAACTCAAGAACACTGAATTTACATCACTAAAGGAATAACCACACCAATAAATACTTTACAAGAGGCAAATATAAGCCAAGTAAAGTACCCCAAGAATTTCTTGTTATGTCTTCATACACCAGTGAGCAACCTATGAAGGTTAACAGCAAAGGACAACGCATGGCGCCACAGTAAAATTACATGATTTGTTGTTATGAATATGCAACTTAAATTCCCATGTGACAATTATTCACACTTAAAATACAGCTTTGCTAGAATACTAACTAAAACAAGCTGAACTGTGTTGTGTTTAAACCTCAGAAAAGGTTCAGACCGAAGAACGACTTCGCAACAAGAAAAAAAAAGCATGAGCGCTAAGAATTTTTTTCTTTCACAGCAAACATCAGAGTTTTCGTGGCTTGTAATTAAGCGAAAAATTACCTTCTTTAAGTCTTGAGTACGGAATTTTGCTATTATGAAAAATTTCCGGAAAAGGGCGAGAACTGGGGAAAGCAGCAATGCGCCTCTGGTTGAAGACTTGGGAGAGGATCTTGACGATTCCTGGGGAAATGATGAGGATATTTTTGAGCCTGAATTTTCGGGTTCAGAAAAGAAGCTTGTCACCACCCGTACTGGAAAGGTCGGATGTAGAAAACTTGTTTGGGAATGGTGGAGTTCACGCTGATTTTCGCAATTCGGCGGAAAATTGTCCGCTACCTGACGTCTTTCGGGTGACAGTTGGAAAGCTGTTTTGTTGCTAACCAAAATGGAGTGATGACACTTCACAACCTCGAGTTGCCTCTCAGAAAACGAGAACGTGAGGAGGCCATGTCACTCCACACCTTCTGCCTCCAACAGACGACAAAATCGTGTTGTTGAAGCTGGCAGAAATACACGGAATCGTCGTGACCATGAACCACTGGGAGACAACCCTCGCAGAGTGGTGCAGGGCACGTGCGGTACCCGCCGTGGACACAAACGGTAAACCAGGAACCGGAAGTACACATGTGGACACGAAGAGAACTTCGACTTGACTACGATGAGTCTCCAGAAAGGCATAGTTATACTGGGAGCAAAATGGCTCACAGTCGGACTGGCCAACGCTGCGATAATGGGGGTGAAACCCATGAGCGTAGGGATAATTGTTCGGGGCACGCCTCTGCACGAAACCCTCTACAAGGATTTCAGGTGAAGCCACCAAAAGTCGACATGCCAACATACCAAGGCCATGGCGACGAAAAATCTCTAAGTGAATTTTTGCAAAGTTTTTTGCAAGTACGCAGGTGCTTTAAAACTTGCAGAAAAGTATGTTTTGCAAACCGTAATTCCACTCGCAAAGCAAGGCGAGGTAGAAAGACGGTCTAGAATTTTTGGACCTTTTAATGGGAGGATTTTGAGAATAAGTTTAATTTGGAATTCGAGGGTCCGAATCATGAAGATGAGCTCAAAAGGGAACTGGAACAAAGGACTCGGGCAACTAATGAACCTTTTTCCAGTTATGCCCAAGCAATTTGCGGTATTACGACAGGTTGTAGCCGAAATTTCCCGATTCGGATAAAATTGGGCACATAATGTCGCATATCATCCACCCCGACTACAAACAGCATCTCGAGGGTCGAAGGATTGTTGAGAGAAGGAGCCAAGGTCAGTAGGTTACTGGTTGACCAGAGATTCTAACGGCCGCCGCCCGACTCATCCCTGTCGGTAGAACCGAGGCTGGCTTGGCGGAGCTACTGTAAATCGCGTATTAAATGCCCAATTAATGCGATTAAATGAGTTAATGCAGTGAGTTAAATGCTGTTAAAGCCCACCCCCTAATATGCATTAAGGTCAAAATCGCGAAATTACAATGTTAACGCCCACCCCTTAATTTGCAACAGCTTGCTGCCTCTCGAGCTCAATCCCGCTCCTCCCTTCCCACCCCGTCTATATGTAGCTTTTTTTCTTGCCACAGAACGTTTCCACAGCATGTTCGAAAGCATTCCTCCTCCCCCCAAACACGTTGCTTTTTTTTCGCGCCAACACTTCGACGTGTACTTGCTAACGAGAAGCACGTTAAAATGCCTAAGCGAAAATCTCACACCATCTGCTACAAGTGGCAAGCAGTGGATTATTTAAGAGCTCATGGTGATAACGTGTCAGCCACAGCACGAGAATTTGGAGTTGATCGAAAAAGACTTAAACCAATACAACGTCCTTGTTTCAAATGACTGTGGGAAGTTAAAGCATCTTAAAAGAATGCATCCAGAGCGGCCACCAACTTCCGACAAATTGGATGCAGCCACCTACGAGTTTTTAGAAGTAGAACGGAGCGACGGAAGAGTTGTAACCAACAAAATGTTGATGGAATTTGCTGCAGATTATGCTGCTAAGAATAGTGTGCAAAACTTTAAAGCATCGACAGGTTGGCTACAAGGCTCGAAAAAAGATTTGACGTAGGAATGCGTCGAGGTACAAACAACGCTCAACACGTACTGGCCGATTACAAAGAAAACCTTGACGCTTTCCGAAAAAGCATAAAAATACTACGACGACAGAATGACTACACGTTGCAACACATTGCAAACATGGATAAGACAATGGTCCGGTGAGTCATTTTACGGCAGTTCAAAACCATGGCGTACGAATGCAGTAAACATTAAAACGATAGGGAATTAAAGTGTCATACCTTTTTTTTTTATTGTGTAGATTTGATTCAGTACCGAACACAACGAACAACACACGTGGTCAACGAACTGTTCTTATCGCAACCACCGGGGCACAAAAATAAAGGATGCACTGTAGCCTTGTGTGGAAGTGCAAATGGCCATATATTTCCGGCTACGATAAGTTTTAAAGAGCGGAATGGAATTATTCCACCACGTGTTAAGCAGCAGCTAATCGTTCCGGAAAACGTTAAGATCGACGCTACTACCAACGGCTGGATGGCAGCCGATAAACTTCAGCATTGGATTCGTCGTGTATGGGGCAGCGATACCGACGATGTCAGAAGACTGCTGGCAATAGACAGATATCGTCCTCACATGTCTGATGAAACAAAAGAAGGCTTGGCAAATCGAAACACCGATCTTGTTCTTATTCTTGCAGGTTTGTTTATTTTATCACTACCGTAGTATCCATTACGCATGCGAACTTAGTTATACTGAGAGTCGACGTTATACTGAGAAAGTTGTTGGCCAAGCGGACTCCAAGGTATAGCTCAGCGGTGTAGATACGACACGCAGTGTGATTCGCTCTTGCCAAGCGCGTTTCTTTCGTGCGCTCTGATTGGCCACGGCTCTCGATGACGTCACGTTGCACGAGCGTTTGTTTACGTTTTTTTCACTATTTAGGATGCACCGCTATCGCGCAACCGATGGATGTCTCTATAAACAAACCTTTTAAGGATATGTAAAGGGAAGAATGGAAGAAATGGAGGCAGACTGAGCAAAGAAATACTCGAGGAAATTTCATACAACCCACCAGACAAGATGTCATGTTTTGGATTTCTGTGCTTGGCGATCTATTACGTAGGAGATGATCGTAACTGCCTTCAAACGATATGGGATTAGTACGGCGTTGAATGGCTCGGAAGAACAGCTTGTGAGCACGGAAATGCAAAACGATGACCATGAAAATGAGGGAAATATATATCTGAGGATGGAGATTCTGACGGCGACATTGACTTTTTGGGGTGGGATGACGACGGGGAGTCCGTGTACGACGATTAACACTTTGTGAGCTTTCTCATTGCAGTACCATCACGTAGCATACGTAATTCTTGACTTATTCAATAAAGTTCAAATTAAAAATTAATTCGGATTAGGCCTAATGTTGCAAGAGGGGAAAAATACACCCCTACCAATTTTTTGCATTTTTACCGATTAAAGCATTAAATGAAAAAAATAAGGATTAGGCCTAACGTTACAACGGTGAAAAAATATATATATATAGGCCTAACGATTTTCGCACGTTTCCTACCAAGTAAAAACACATCACTGGTAAATAAAAAAAAAAACAGGTGCATGCTATGTAAGCTGTTTGTTTGCAAGTGAATAGGTTGCTTTATTGTTTCACGAAGTCAACACTCAATAAGGTAAGACTAGCAGCTATTTTTATGTGATAATGAAGTAAGACGCCCACCCTATGGAAAAACAAGTTCCGAAATAGGTTACACTCCCACGCCCACTCCCGTTTTTTTATCGAATTTTCCACATAAGCCCATGGGCGTTTAATACGCGATTTACGTCACCCGCACGTAGCGCAGACAAGCCACCCAATAAAATCCGAGGTGGTGCTTCGCGCTGGCAACACTAGCGGTCGGCTGGAACTGGCATTTCGTAATATTGAACGAGTGAGTATGGCTGCACTCGACCCGAGGGGCGTCGAGCCGCCCATGACCAAACGGTACAGAGTACCAGTAGCAATAGCAACACAAGGGCTGCTCCAAAAGCAGCAAATGTGGAAAAAGCTAATGCCACGAAAGAGGGGGAACTGCAAAAGAAAAGAAAACCTTTTGATGGTGTTTGTTGGACTTGCCAGGAAACCGGACACAGGTCCAACAGGTGCCCTAAAAAAGCCAAAAAACGAAGGGACGGTTGTTAACCTGGTTAAACAAGGTTGCGACCGGGAAAAACGATGAGGCGAGCAAAAGCAGGTTTGTGGAAAGGCACGCTAAAACGTGTTTTTGCACCAAACATACAGCTTTTCAAAGGCCTAGACGAGGAAACTAAGGGTGGCAATGTACCTTTAATTAACATTGAAGTTGCAGGCTAACCATTCTTAGCGTTAATGAACACTGGTGCCAGTGCAACGACCATTTCCGGTGCCACATCATGAAATTTGCAGGCAAAGGGCGTAAAGCGGCGCAGGGATTCTTGTGTACAATTTATCTTGACGGCAGGAAAAATCCAAGGTGATGGGTACATGCCATCGACGATCAGGTGGTCTGGTGGTTACAGTACTCAGCAAACTTTTTTAAACTTGGAAAATGCAGCTGATAATGTAATTTTAGGAAGGGATTTCATGGCTAAACCAGGACTTATTCCAGACATCCAAAAAGGTGGCTGGCGTATTTGTACTGAAGAGCAGGAAACTATCCTTTTTGCTAAAGTTGGACAAATGAAAATTGAACAACTAAAGCAACTTGAAGTAGATTCGGAGAGAGAGCAAAGTGCTAAGGATGATGAAATCTTGGAGAAAAAAATTCAAGAAGCTCATTGTTTAAATGCACAGCGCGATCAGCTAAGATGTGTGTTTAAACAAATATAAACATGTTTTAACATCTAAACGAGGAAGCACACATCTCTACGAACACAACATTGAGATCGAACCGGTTACACGGCCAATTCGGTTGCCACTTCGACCTGTAAACAAGGAGACTAGAGCTATCATTGAATCACAAATGCTGGAGTGGATTCGTGAAGACGTCATTGAGCGCTCAGTGTCACCTTGGGGAGTTGTGCCTTGCCCAAAAAAAGAGTGAGGAGGGGGCTAAACGATTTTGCCTTGACTACCGCCTTGTCAACACTAAAACCGTGAAGGACTCACAGCCGACCTCTAATGCTAGTCAAGTATTTGCAATGCTAGGCAAAGCTAAGTGGTTCACAGTTCTTGGCATGAAATCAGGGTTCTTGCAAATCGGAATGGAAGCTGATAGCAAGAAGTATACCTACTTGTTTTCGTTGCCATATGGGGGCGTGGCAGTTCAAAAAAATGCCATATGGGCTCTGTAATGGGCCTGTAACGTTTTCTAGGGTCATGGATCTGGCTCTGGGGGATGCGATGTACTCCCACACGATGTGCTACATGGATGATTTGATAGTATACTAATGGATTACGAATCGCATCTGCTACACATCACAGATGTGCTGGACAGGCTTGGAATAGTCGGAATGACAGTAAATCTGAAAAAGGCACACTTTTGTGCAAAGGAAATTTCTTATTTTGGGCATTTAATTCGTCCTCAAGAACTGTCATCCTCACCAAAGAAGGTACAGGTGATAAAGGATTTTCCAGGGCCTCGACGTTTCATGGGGATGATGGGTTTTACAGGACTTACATCAGGGATTTTCACGTCAAAGCTAGCAGTCTTTACGAGCTGTTAAAGGGAGACGCAGTCTGGGAGTGGAAGCAAACACACTCAGAAGCGGTGCAACAATTAAAAGACAGTTATCAGGTTGAGTTTTAGCACTATCAGATCTCGACAAACGTTTTGACATTTCCACGGACGCGTTGGGGGCAGGATTTGGGTGCGTCATCTCCCAACATGTCGAAGGACGTGGGCTTGTACCAATTGCATTTGTAGGCAGGAAACTGACTGATTGCGGGAAAAAAAAACTGTTTCTGAGGTAGAAATGGGTGCTGTAATGTAACGACTAAAGTTAACTGAGAGACCCAACGGATTTCCAAGTTTTGATGATATCCGTAAAGCGCAGGTTGTTGGTGGTGGTGGTGGTCATCGCGCCAGATTACCAGGTTAGGTAATGTAGCTGTCAGATCAACAGCTGTGGATGGAAGCAGCACCTGTATAGGTAAGCTCTGCTTTTGTGATGGGATCTTATGTAAAGTCTATGTTTCACCTAACGTTCGTGATGTAGTTGAAGGTAAATACATGTTGCAAAGCATTTTTACTGAAGTCGCTACGTCACAACGCAATTGCTGCAATTCACGCGTCACCTTTGGGCGTCCATTTTGGAGTGTTCACAAATCTGAAAAGAATGCAAGGTGGGATGGATTGGCATGAGGAAGAACATTGTAGTGTCAGACTTGCAAAACTGAAACTTCAAAGCCTGTGCAGGGCTCCTGACCACAATGGATCCTCCCAACGCCCCTTGGAAACGTGTTATCAGTTGACCTTCTGGGACGTTACCGGCGACCCCTAGAGGACGACGTTGGATACTAGTAGTCCTGGATGAATTCCATTTCTTGGCCTGAACTGTATGCTCTTAGGACGGCTAAAGCGAAGCAATTTGCTGAATGCGTCAAAGATGTGTCTTAAAATGGGGCTTTATTTTTACCGTATTTTGTCGGACAATGGACTTTGCTTCATAGCTCAAATATGAAATTCTGTGGAGAGACTGGGGAATTAAAACTCAGTATCTAACGGCCTTCAATCCAATATTTAATCTCATGGCAAAACATAACAAAATAATAAAACACATGTTACGTTGTTTCACATCTCCCACAGGGAATGGGATTTGCATTTGCAGTAATTCGCTTTTGCAATGAGGAGTTCTGTGTCCGAATCTAGTAAATTTACACCCAGTGAATTGAACATCGGACGAAACCCGACTGGTCCGTGGGGCCTTGAGCTAACTAACGACGAGACAGCTCCCTGCAAAAACATGCGACTTGGACGAAGTACAAATGCGAATCATGCAGCGTTTTTCTGAGATGTATAAACTGGCAAAACAGTTTATGCAGGCATCTAGGGCACAGAAAAAAAGTCTTTGACAGATGACATAAACCTCTTACTTTGAAAGTAGGACAATATGTCGTACGCTGCACAAACACACTCAGTAATGCGGCTCGAGCGGTAACTACGGCTCTTGCTCCGAAATGGACTGGGCCGTTCGTAATTTCAGCAGAGAAATTTGAAAAAAATTATTAATGATGGTTAGGATGTTGTCGACAAATCTGAACCTGTCATGGATGATTTCACTGAAGGCTACGATGGTCATTTCATCCTACTTTTGGAGCATGATTTCTGCGAGAATGTCGGAGATACGGTATCCCATGGGGCCTCCTTCAATTTGCTGAAAAAATGTTTCATTATGTTTTACGTATGTGGTTTGGAGCAGCAGTTTTAGTAGTTTAAGGATTTGAACGGAGTTTAGTTTGGTATCTCCTGGATCGATTTCGGTAGCCTCAAGGAGTTGGAAAACGTGGTCGCATGTAGTTTCTCTGGGTAGGCTAGGAAAACGGTTGACAACATCGAAAGATGCTAGAATGTATCCATCGGGAATTACCATATCTTTTAAATTGTAAATAAGTTCATCGGTACCTTCATATTTTCCCATGATCAAGGGTTTTAGGAGTAAGATGTCAAGTTTTTGGCCTGGGCCATTTAAAACGGAAGTGATGGGACGAAGTGAGAAGCCATTTTTGTGAATTTTAACTTGGCCAAAAATATTGGGTGCTTTGGGTTGTTTTTGGATGAGATCGGACACCAAGCTTTCAGGAATAAATACGCGTATACTAGTTTGCTCTAAATGGACGAGACTGTCATTTTGAAAATTGTTAGTTGGGTCATGTGAAAGTTTCTTATATGTTGACTGATCATTGAGAATCGATGTAAATTTATTGTTTAATCTTGGGTGTCAAGAACAATCGCGACTTTTCCTTTGTCGGATTTTGCGATGGTTAGGTCCGGGTTTGTTTTGGTACTACGGAGCACTTCGCGTTGTGCGTGCGTCTTATTGTCTTGTATAGTCTTCCGTTGACTAAGGATGGTGCCAATGCGCGTGCGAAGATGGAGGCCGTCTGGGTGCCTGGCTAGGGTTGGCTCAACGATCTACGATCTACTCCGAAATTGTCGCCGCATCCTTTCTACTGGCAACAAGATCGCCAGATTTCACTATCATCTTTCCTTCAACTTGTGGTGTGATCATATTCCATCGTCCTTCCATGTCAAAAACTTAAACGCTATCAAAACCTGGCACCGCCATTGCCCTATGCAGCTCAAAGCAATTCCTACGCAACCGCTTCACACAGTGCCACCGAAAACTCCATCCAAAGACTCCATCCACGCGGACATCAATTCCATCCGAAACCATCTGCCTCCGCATTTATTTTATGATTTCTTATGGTCCTGCTCCATCATCCACCAAGATTTATCCGAACACACAACAACTGTTCACGAACGCAACTTCAGAGACTTAACGCCGATGATCAAAACATCGTTAACCTCGCACCCGAATGTTAAACTGAAACCGAAAAATGGGTTCTCAATCTTTCGTCTCACACACTCACTGCAGCGGAAAAATCAGTTTTAAAACCTGATTGAAAATATGCACCGAAACCACCAGTCAATGCAAAAAATTCAAAAAAATCGACAATCTTGAGCCAACCCTAGCCAGGCACCCAGACGGCCTCCAACTGCGCACGCGCATTGGCGCTATCCTTAGTCAACTGAATACTATACAAGACAAAATGACGCATGCACAACGCGAAGCGCTTCGTAGTATCAAAACAAACCCGGACCTAACCATTGCAAAAGCCGACAAAGGAAACGTCACGATTGTTCTTGACACCCACGATTACAACAATAAACTTATGTCGATTCTCAATGATCAGTCAACATATAAGAAACTTTCACACGACCCACCTAACAAAGCGAGATTTCAAAGCGACATTCGCGTCCATTTAGAGCAAACTAGTATACGCGGATTTATTCCCGAGAGCTTGGTGTCCGATCTCATCCAAAAACAACCCAAACCACCCAATATTTTTGGCCAAGTTAAAATTCACAAAAATGGCTTCCCACTTCGTCCCATGACTTCCGCTTTAAATGGCCCAGGCCAAAAACTTGACATCTTCCTCAGCCAACTCCTAAAACCCCTGATCACGGGAAAATATACCATTAAAGGTACCGATGAACTTATTTACAATTTAAAAGATATGGTAATTCCCGAAGGATACATTCTAGCATCTTTCGATGTTGTCAACCGTTTCCTAGCTTACTTAGAGAAACTACATGCGACCATGTTTTCCAACTCCTTGAGGCTACCGAAATCGATCCAGGAGATACCAACCTAAACTCCGTTCAAATCCTTTAACTACTCAAACTGCTGCTCCAAACCAACTACGTAAAACATAATAAACATTTTTTCAGCAAATTGAAGGAGGCCCCATGGGATACCGTATCTTCGGCATTCTCGCAGAAATCATGCTCCAAAAGTATGATGAAATGACTATCGCGGCCTTCAGTGAAGTCATCCATGACCGGTTAAGATTTGTCGACGACATCCTAATCATCATTAAAGCAGATGCCATCCTGAAAGTACTAAAAGCCCTCAATAGCATTCACCCAAACATCCAATTCACCGTAGAGCTCAAAAACGAACATCACCAACTTCCATTTCTCTGCCTATTACTTGAACGAAACATCAATTTTCAACCCTTCACGAAACCAACCCAAACTAACCGTACCATCAATTTCACCTCCCACCACCCCATGTCCATCAAAAAGGCGCTATACAAGAATGAAATGAAACACGCCAAAACCCGATCCATGGACCCTACCGCCCTCCACTCAGAAACCTCCCTAGTAAAAGAAAAATTCAGCTCAACCATACCCAGTACATTTCCCACCCGCCTCTACAGCACACTCGAAAGAAAAAGAAAATACTAAATTACCAGTTAAAACAGTCACCATCCCTTACCTGCAATCTATCGTCGAACCCATCCGACGCATCCTGGACAGCCACCCATCCACCCCACCCTACAAACCAATGTTGTGTACCGCATTCCATGCCTACAGTGCCCCACCACCAACGTAGGCCACACTAAACTCATGATAAAAACTCAACATGCTGAGCACAAATTAGCTGTCCAACAATTCGACCTAAATGGCGGACTAGCAGTACATTTCGTTGACACAGGCCACCTTCCCGACTTCCAAAACCCTGAAAATCCTTTTTAAAGAGAAGCTCTACCCCAGACTAGCCCTACAATCCATCGCCATAGATCTTCAAAAACCAAACCCCTGCAAGCTCACCAAAGGGGCCTTCAGAAATGTAAATGCACTCGTTCCCCACCACCTACAACGAAAACCCATCCCCGCACTAAAGCAAACCCAAGCCGGGCCAATCTGTTTTGGGTCTGCTTTAGTTCATTCCACAAAAGCAAACTCAAAATGTCTAGGATGGCAAACACAAATACACTTGACACCAAATATCACTTAACTATAATAAAAATCAAGGCATGACAA
>JAHWFP010106190.1:9727-28979 GCA_023313725.1 Lithobius niger
ATACACAAATTCGCAATATTGACTTTTATGGTAGTGATTTAGTCAATTTTGGCCCAGTGGTGAGCAAATAAGTTAATGTGCGTGAATTGCTGATACCTTTGTAGTTTAAAAAAATAAAAACTAAAATCACTGTAAAGAAAGATAAAAATCAAAGTATGGCAAACATTTACACGAACCTAAAAATGCTCACTTACCACAAATAGGAAGCCTTTCACTGGCGTTCATTTGGTTTGGAGACGATTATGCTGAGCAATGGGCTGTAACGGCTCGCTTTACTCGTGCTCCACGGGAGCCACTCATAAAGCTCGCAGTGAGCTTTGGTACTCACTTCTTCCATTCTTGTAGCTCTGCACGTATGTGTACTTAGGGACTGAAAACATTATGCTGAGCCAAGTTAAATGCTGTTTAAAGAGCCGAGATTCTGGGAGAAGATAGTAAAATTGCAAGTTCTTATAGTCATATATTACAATACCGTTCATATTCTCTAGTTTTTACCGCTATAGGTGGCTTGGTCAGGGATAAAAAAAACATTAGCAACAAGTTATCATCATGCTAGTATTGAGGAATGCTGTATTTTTAATACTTTTTACCCATACGCAGCCACCAATAGTGGTGATAATTAGTAATTTTAAAATAAATGTACTGTTGCTTGTTCCACATTGTGTTTGCAGGAAAGTGGGTATAACGCCACGTTTCCTTGAACTACGAGTGCAACTACATGTGGATATTATACTTGTAGACTCTTTGCACAGTTACTGTTAGAGTCTACGATAAGGACATTTACATGTTTTCTTGCACTCATGTGGCAGGAAACGTGGTATCGCACTGTCAGTTTCCTGCATGCATAATGTGGAACAAACTATAGACGCTTGCCTGTTAGAGTTTGACCTTTTACAATCTTTTCATTTATTTGTTTTACAATTTGACCCAGTCATTTATGACTGAATAATGAGTTTTAATGTTTACTCCACTTGATTTTTAGCAGAAATTGTCCAGAGTCCAAGTATCAATCTTAATACCTTGTGCTTTTCGATAAACACCGCTGATGTTGCCCTTAAATAAAGACAATGCTCAGTCATCAAAAATGCCTACCAAGGTGATTCCTATCAATGCCTAATGCTTAGCAGTAGTCTTTACAAACAAAAACGAAAACTGCTGAAAGGGACCACCAAGTTCCGAATGGTTCGGCCCTTCAAAGGAGTGATATCAACACACCAAAACATTCTTCCAGTTAATCGCACAGGCTAATAGTTTGAAGGTTAAATGAAAACTAGAACATTGCTACTTTCAGTAGAAATGTTCAAGCTTTCATTTAATGTCCAAAGTATTTGCACAAATATTTGCACAAGTATTTTACACAAGTAAAATGTAAAGTAAAATACAACGTATTCCTACACAAGTAAATTTTTGTCAGGAGGTCATTGCTCTCCATTTTACTACAATTTAAGGTTTTGTGCCACATTATTATTTTTCTCCAAGTAGCTGAAATGTTCTCAGCTATGCCTCAGGATGCAAGACACTTACGCTATGGCGTCACGCTACAATGGTTTACCATGGTCAACAATTGAATTGATGTGAAGTTTGTTGCTTAACGTAACACACTAGCTTGTGTCTAGAATAGAAAGCACAAGGGAATAAGAACAAAGTTTGAATTCTACTAATTGTTTGCTAATAATTGATTAGAACAATTGTTGGAAGCCCTTCAGACATTAATGCTAATTACTTAGACATCCATTCTTTTAGACGTGGCTGTGGTTTCCTGCTTGCGGTTAGTTTTTGAAGGGGGGAGGGAATGAGGCTTAATGGTGCGTCGACAGCTTGGTCATTAGCGCCAACCTCAGTCACAGTGCAGTGGTCCGGGTTGCCACTGCACCACACATTACAGAGATATTATTCAAACCCCTAATCTAAATCTTGTCATACATCTGTACCTCCTGCAAAAATTGAAAAACACCGTACAGGAGGACAGACTTTTTGTAGGCTTACATAAAAATGTTAGCGATACTTTGATGTTAGTATGAGTGCTCCATGAAATTGTCATACTTCGTGATGAAAAGGTGACGAGCTTTCAAGAGTTGTTGAATACACCAGTTGCTTTCATTTCGGAATGGTAGCTACGACCGGATGTCATCGAATTTAGCAATGTGCTGATTTGAACAATAACTGATATTTAAAGTCTTACTCATCCAATTTATGCCTTCTTATATTCCTTGGATAGACAATGAACGAACTAAAAACACAAGTTCCCATTACTTATTAGTTTAAATCCTACTAACTTGGGAACTATAGCTTTAAACTCAAAACATACAGTTCTGAAACGCATATTTAATGCACATTTGTGTTTCACACGTAATCCGTTAAAAATAATCAAGTGAAGCAAGTAAAATTCTGATAGTTTATTAATACCGTTTCTGCTACTTTCCAACATGCCATAATATAAAAAAATCACTAGAGTGTTTCCAGAAAAAAAAACAATTTACACAAGCTGAGTAAACAAAATGTTCTTTTTTAGAGACATACGTAGAACGAGTTCACAAACTGTGCTCCTCTTTTTAAACTAAAAATATTGATAAAAATGCAAAACAGGAAAATAAAAAATATAATTACAGTGTGTATCTACTTTGTCAAACACTCTTGTTGGAGAACTCAGAAACAGGACTTTTCAAAAGAATTTAGAAACCCTTAAAAACGTAAGCTCTATTTGTGTGCCTTCCATGTTCTGAGTTTCAAATTTTTTTAAGGTAAAAAAACATCTGCATCGGTTCAGAGGTTTTCTGATTTTTTTAATATCTTTTATATACTCTCGATTTGCAGTTTTATTCCTATTTCCCTTCCCGCAACCTCTAATTAACTATATAATTCAATTTTATTTTCGTTTTTAAGTATTCGTGTCTATCTGTAAAAGGTTTCACCTTATTAGTATTTTGGCCATAATTTGGAGCAAAGAAAATTTTGCTAAATATAGAAAGCAGCATGTTTACCGAAGGAGGTAACCTACCATGCAGTCAACAAGCACAGTTAGCTCCAAAAATACGTATACTTCTATGCGTGGTAACATGGCAAAGCTACTCGACAGATATACTATTTTACGTCGTTTTAAAAGAATTTTTTTTTTAGAAAATTAGTAGATATTTTAATCCAGTGTGGCTAATTGTGAAGTACCTAGCATGAATAAACAATTTATTACTTATGTCTAATTATTATCATTAATTTATGTAAGTACAGACTGAACAGTCATGGGGCAGTAAAATTTAAAATAATTAGTATTAAAAAAAAGCTGAAGCATATAAATCCGAAAGTAAGTCCGAAAAAAGTTGAAGTTCTAAAGGAACAGATACAAGAAAATGACATGTAAGCCATCAGTGTCACAGTAATACGTGTAAAAGAATCTCCAGCATACCAGAAAACAAGCTACAGCTTCTTTTGCACGTATTAGTGTAACGCAGATGGCAAAGATGTCCTTTTCTTGTATTTGTTCCTTTAGAGCTTTGAGTTTTTTTAAAGCTTACAACCATATGTTATGTGCTTAATCTTTTTTAATACTAATATCTGTTATTTTTGTCTTGTTCCAGCAAGAATAACAATAAAAAAGAATAATGTAGTCACATTAAGATAACTTGTAAAAGAGCCTTAGCATTTTTAACACCCAATTTTAAGTTATAAAAATTGAAAAAAATGTTTATTAGTTCGATCTCTAGGTTAGAGCAAACTTTCCACAACAAGAACAACAACAAGAATCTTGTAGTCACGTTAAAAAGCGTTAAAAAGTCCCTAGGCTTCATTTATACCTACACTTTAAGCTATAAAACTTGAGCTTCAGTGATTGGTTCGATTTCCATATATAGTACAGCAGTTACTGGCCATAATTTGGGCTAGTCACAAACATAGAGCTAAAAGCCATGAAAATTAGTACTCAAGACATTCTTTACTTACAAATTGACCAAGCTATGGAACCCCCTCGAAGCTGCCTTTAAGGGTCCTTCCTGCTTCACACCACACTCACATCTATGAGGTTATTGTCCAACAAATTCTTGATGACCGTGCTAAAACATGAAATGGTAAACAAGTTATTCTTATCTGCACAAATCGAACCAGCCATAGAGCCCCTATGAAATAAGCCCCCACCCCTACCTGTTCCCCCTCCCTGAGGCTTGACCTATAAATTTTTGTAGATTGAGCTAATAGCATGAAACTGGGTGCATAACTTATACTTTGCAGCTCGAATCGAACTAGCCCTGGACCCACTTGTTATACAGCAGTCCCCCCATGTCTCTTCCTTAACGACAATCCAAGAAATTCTTGTAGATAAATCTAGAAACATGAAATCTGCTACGTAAGGCATTCTTAGCAGTAAAACAGAACTAGAATTTGTTGGTCATCAACCTCATGAAGGGGACACAGAGAGGTACTGGGGACTTCGGAACTATTCTGGGTTTCGTAATTACTGTATGTAGCTCAATTTCTACTGCAACAATGCATGAATTTGTTACTTTCAGAGTGTTTGTTGGGGGGGGGGGGGGCCAGGGGGGTGTACTGGGGAAACTTTGGTGATTTTTCATGGCTAGTTCTATTTTTACTGCTAAGAATGACTTGTGTACCACAATGCATGCTTTTAGTACGATCAGCAAGAATTAGTGGGTATCATCCTCATGTAGTGGTTATAGGGAGGGGGCACTTAGCAAAAGTAGGAGAGCGTACAGCACTAGCAAGGAAGTGACGTCAAAGGAGTAATGACGTCATAACCCCCACTAAATGGTGGTACTTCCGGTACAGTACACATACAAAATAGCTACTTAGCAAGGATCAAAAAAGGGTGCAATGACGTTACAATCCCCACAAAATAGCCAAGGGAGTGACGTCACAGGGAGCAATGACGTCCAAACCCCTACAAAATGGTGGTACTTTCTAGAACAAGATGAATACCACCCCCACTAGATGGCGGCTGTGCATGACTGTAGCGCCCTCAGATGTGTGCGTTAAGGTATAAAAAGAAGAAACAGGTAAGTTTAGTATCAGTCGTCAGGATGAATGCTGAATTGTTCACACGGTTACGTTGTGAAAGTACATTTGAGGAAAATGGGAGCACAATGGGGGTCTGGAACCCCGTAAAATGGCAGATGCTGGTTGCTTCAGGTGTGGTGACAATGTAGACCAGATGTTCAAGGCAACTGATACGGTGATGTGTTCTTATTGTAAGAGTCGCATTTGTAACTGGAAACCTAATCATAACCAATTAGAAGAACACAAGAAAAAGTACGAATGCTGCTTTTTTATGAATGCCATTGTAATATGCATACACCGCGCAAAAGGTCGGAGAGACCACGTCAACAAAGAAGTAATTTAACGTGATCATCACGCACCTGCTCTAACCTTAGCAACAACTGCAACAACAATGGAAGGACGCTTGAAGTCATCGCAATATTTGGGTTTAGTCTTGTCAATAAAGGTTATTGACATGGGACTATTGATAAATAATTATCATCAAAACGTGAGAAAGAATTACATCGAAGATTGTGGCAATAAGACTGCTATATCACATTGGACCCAACAGCGAGATGATACCACCAGTTGTTCACACCAGCATTACATCTCGGAAGACATAATATTATCAGCGAAGTGCAATGATTCCAATATATTTTTGAAGGTTACTAATTACTTCGATGTAGATAAGAAATGTACCTTTAGTCTGTCGTTCCATGAACTTGAAATACTATCTATTCACGTTAAAACTTTAATCGAGCAACAAATTGTAAACACAATACGTGTAAATAAATAACAGTGTAAAATGGTGTCATGTTTACCTTTTTTGTATTATTCTATCTCGTCAGCTCTATTGATGGAGTTAGTTACTCTGGTCAGGAAGAGTCGCGTTTGACGTCATCACAGCAGATAGTGTTGGTAAGTGACTTCATGAGATAAATTTTTACGAAGTGCTTGGTTCAATGTAATTTGTAACTTAACAAAGTGTTATTTGCAAAACGTATCATGTATGGTGTGCTGTTCAAATAACTCGAAAGCTATATCATGTTTTTTGTTTGTTTGCCTGAATGTTTGGAATACTATGTTGGTTAGTCGAAAATAATATGTTTGAAATGAACCACCAAAGTTAGAAAATATAGTGGATCAAACCGGAGACGGGAGTAAACTGGAGACGGGAAATTTTGTTTGTAACAAAAGAAACCAAAGTTTACATAACAGTCATAAGACCATTTAGGACAAAAATATCTATTATTTACAGTATCTACAAATTTTGAAAGCGACAATAGTACGAATTTTGATTGTAATTTTGGAAAAAACAAGACCGATATTCATTCGACCATTCATTCGCACATACACACGTACATTCATATACCTCTTTTCCTTCTCTTAATATCATAATGTATTTTAAGAATACAGTATGATATTAAGAGATATCATGCAAATAGTGTGCCATTCCCAGTGTGCCCACTAACACATCTATTTGAGCAAAGCAAAGTATGTTTTTCGGGATCATAATGCACATTGAGCAGTAGACTACAATGTTCATTCATTTCATCCGTTTCATTCATTTCGTCAAATGCTTCGTGTCTTCGTCAAGACCGTAGGATCAGCGTTAGGCACATAAAAAAAAGAAAATATTGAAATCGTTTGCTAGGGAAAAAAAATGACACATATGATACCGGTTGTATAAATACGCACTAATAGCCACTGCGACAAAGTAGTAGCGCACAGCCGACAAGTCACATACATTATTTCAACGAAACTGAAGTCGGACCTGCATTCTATAGACTATTGTTATATAACCAACGAGATAACTACTTTTCCATTTTATCGGTATTATTATGTTATTCAAATTCAAGGATATTGCTTTTCAAGGGTAGTAACATCCTCAGAAGTCAGCATCAGATTGAATGATTATATACAAACATTTTGTGAAACTGCACTAAAGAAATGTAAGTCGTGTTACCAAGCGCAGCTTACAAAGGCTCAGAACCCCCATCCATTTTCGTCAATAAAATAATTCAATTAATTTAAATAACGTAATGTTAGACGTGTATTTCACGGTATGACCGATATGGTATTCATTAATCGCACACTTAATCGTACGTATTAAGGGTCAAACACCATCATTATTGATTAATATATCATTACTTTTTAAAATTGATTTTATGGCAGATGATACAAAGTACCGGAGTACTTGTTTGTACCAGCAACAACAATAATTGACATATGAATAATAACAACAAATATAAAAGTATAATACAAATACAAACAAAAATAAAGTAAGGAATAAAAATAAAAGAACACTTCCTAATAAAACAACCAATCAAAATGTGTAGCCATGTACTTAGTTGTTATATTGCTTATTTAGGAGGAGGTTTTGACTTTAAATTTTAATTGAATATAGGATGTAATATTTCTGAAGTCTTTCGGAAGCTGATTTAAAATTAATGGAACATAATAACTCTCTAGATTTTGCCCATACTTATTTATCCATAACGGAACTTGTCTTGTAATGGAGTCCAGCAATTTACTGTTTATGATTTTATTTCTAAAAACCCTTTCGTTTTCATAATAATTTTTTATCATCACAGTATAGGCCTGTAACGATGTGATATCTAAAAGTTTAAATTTTCTTTAATATTTTTTATTTTTTATTTTTTTCATTTTACCTTGAAACAGTGTGCGAACTATTTTGTTTTGAGCTTTCTGTAACCTTTGGAGGATTGTTGCATTTGCAGTGCTGTATACTTCAATGCCATATTTTAAATTTGATTCGACCTATAAGATGCTGCGAAGCTTGATAACAGTTGACCTTCTGATCTTTGATCCGGCTGTTAGTCTACTTCACACTCGTACGCACCCTTGGAAGCTTGCTACCAAAGGTGCGAATCTTGAATGTAGAAAAATTTTTTTCTCAGTCCACATTATTCCTGTTAGGAATGTGCTTTGTCCTAAGTAGGCGTGAACTCTGAGGCGAAATTCAGGAGAGAACTCCTCACTGAAGACCTCAGTAAATTTATTAAAAGACCACTATTAAGACCTCCGAGCACTGGTATAGTATTGGCATCCCATGGCCCATCCATCGATCGAGTATGTGGTGAACAAATTGTTTTTCGTTTTATATATATTATTTTTTTAATAATTTGATTATGACCAATCCCATTACGTGGATGTATTTACTTTTTACTTTTTTAAATCAACAACAATTTTTAGCAAGTTTACAACGATTTTTTTTTTTAATTTTTTAGCCTCATTATTTAAACATTCCCTTGTTGCACCAAGGTCATCTTTCCTCTGAAAAACCTACACTTTTGGCGATGCCATCGGGGACCAACGTGTCCCTGGCAGGTCAAACCTTGGTGGTAAGGCATTCGTGTCCCCCACCCCACCTCCGTCTATTCCTCATTTCTGGCCATTGTTTTATTTTTTATTGTTTTCATTTTTTCTTATTGTTGAAATTCAATATAACTAACTTCTTATCTTTTAAAGACGTTAGTTTTACAGAAAATGTTGTATAATTGTAGCTGCCTGTTAGTGACCCCCCCCCACTTCTTGAAAGACGCGATGCGATTGCGACAAACTTTGATCAAAATTGACAGCCGCACAAACTCCAATATAGGTTGTACTTCAGCTTTATTCTCTCAAGCTTTAGATGTTTTTAAATGGGAAGTTAGCCGGTACCAACAACGATAATTACGGATTCAAAGTTTACATCCACTCTCATCTCAGTTACTACTCGGAGGCAAAATCAACACAATTGCAAGTTTCAGGAAGGAAAACCGCTGCTGAGAGGAAGGAACATATAGCTGAGAGGGCCAGTCTAGAGTTACTAGGGCAAATACATAACGACATTTGTATGCAACCAAGGTTGATTTTGAACAATACAGAACTCAAGTTTTGGTTTGTTCGTAACAAACCTGCTTTTTATTTATTTCTAACCGCCGCTGGTGTTACTGTCAATATCAACCCCATTGTTACTATTAAAGACGTATCGCTGCATGTGCGAAAGGTGACTCCATCTCCGAACATTTTATTTGCTCATGCTAAAGTTTTGAGTACTGGGCCGGAGAACACGACGCTATTCTCGAAATTGACGAAAGAAGAAACGTTTTGTCAACAGAATAAACACGTCAGAAATCAATGCTCTTTTGAGGCTAAGGTGCAAAACGTTTCTAGACACATTTCCTTCGAATCACGTGTCTTCTCTACATTGCTGTAGCGTTATCAATTTGGACATTTGTGACCAACCCGGAAGTCATTAGGTCGTCTTGGGACCCTGCGAATATGTTGACCCCCTACGGCTTGCCACTCTTGTCATATTCGATCATTACTTATTTAAATACCTCTTGTTCTACGAAATGGTGGTGTAAAGTAATGCAGTTTCAAGCATACAACACTACCGTGTGCGGACATTACTGTATTTATTTTGTATTAATGCAATGTAAAGGATATTCACCGAATACTATTGTTAAGGCTCTTAGGGCCACTAGAAATCCTTACCAGTTAGTATACAACTTTGTAAAAGGCTTGTAACTGCATTAACCATTCGGCAACACTGTTTTGGGAACGTCCAGCAAACTGGGATCCATGTAACATGTCCATTGATCAGCTTTTCCCTCGGAAATTCCATTCCCCACCCCACAATCACCCTGCCACTCCTTTCTCTTGTTGTTTCCTGCCTTGTTTGTTTTTTTGGTCTCGAATCCGCATGTTGGGAGGCAAGGCATGGGCTTCTCCGTCTTGCCCCCAAATTTCCGATGCCAAACACCATGTTCGCAACAACGGCACGCGGCTTTATTGAAAGCCTCACAATTGATGTTCACCTGCAGTGTCTGGCAATCTGCGGCCCATTGCCCTTCACGACCGGTTGCTGTTTCCGCATGGTCCAATCACATCCTTCTATCCCGCACCCAGATGCGGGTTCCGCGGGTGTTGCATAATATTGCACAACGTTGCGTCATGTGGCAACTGCTCCACGATCTTGCATACATTTGAGCAGAAGCGATGTGCAGTGGTCATGCGTAGCCGTATATAAGGGCCTACCCGCAGCATGCGAATCATTTCTTCGACCGGTAGCGGGCAGACAAGATAACAGCTGCACAGCACCGATGGACCACTTTCCCAGCTACCCCGTAGTAGAGAAGTCTAGGGCCGGCAAGACTCGGAGTCAACTTCATCGGGTTTGGACGGAAGAGCTGAGTGAGTACCAGGACAAGAAACGTTTCTCCAGAACTCCAATGGGCTACATTGGTAGATGCAACAATAAGAGCAAGGAGTTGGATTTTTTCATGGAATTAGTCGGGGAGACCGCAGATTTCATCGTAAGAAGGGTCAATGAATTCATGGAAGAGAGAGCCAGCAATGCCAAACGCAGCAAACGGAACGTCAAGTCAGCTAACACGCCAGGACCGAAAGACCATGCAGAGATTTCGACTCACGAAGAGCCATCGGCCGTGGAGGACAATATTGCCATGGCCAACACAACAGTCGAGTCATTGGTTCCACCACACCTACCACCACGTCCATCACCACCCCTCATCACTTACTGCCAGTTTTTACCACTCACTGGAATTCCGAGTGAACCACAGCTGGGAATACCACAACCAGACGTCCACATGGAAGAAGCAGCTGGGTCAAGCCAAGCACAGCCGCCACTGCCAGAAGCAGATGTGACCGGCGAGGAGGACGAATCATAGTACCCATATTAATGCGAGGAAAATGAGGACTACTACGAATGCAGCAGCCAAAAATCAGTCAACGATGAGGATGAGTTAGATAACGAACTAAAGGAAACTGAGTCAGAGGACGATGCCGTCGCCTGCCTCACGACGTCCACCAGCAGTGAGGAAGAAGAAGCAAGGCCAGACAGTCTACCACGACCACTAAGGCCAAAAAGCCCAACATGACCTCCAACCTTAACAGAAATCTTGCCCGCTACTCCCATGCCAATGCAATCATCAGAAGTGACGTCGCCCACATATGAGCCCGGTTGGTCGGTCCTACTATGTCGTCCCACACCAGAAGAGGAGGTCTCGTCGTCCAGCAAAAATCGCAAGCCAAAAGCCAAAGTCGCAACATCGCAGCCGCGGTCATTAATGAGACGAACCAAAAGAGGACTCGTTCCCATCCCTCGGGGTCTTTCAGGTAGATTCATAAGGTAGATTCAGGTAGAGTCCGAGAAGGTAATCTGCATCATTTAGTCGGAGGAGGAGGAAGAAAGAGCCATCACAAAGACAGCCAATGTAGTCGAACCAACACCCCCACAATCACCGCCATGTCACTGGAATCGAGTAAACTAGAAGCCATGAAATGACGTTGGCGAGTCGTAACTGTACAACAAGATTTACAGAAGTAATATGTTCCCTGAGCCACCCGAGCAAAAAAAAGAAACGATTATTGCTTCCTTGAAGTGGTACCTCCAGAAGATGCGCCATGCCAGGATAACCATATATGTCGATTACGTTTCAGCCAACAACAGTCTCAGCCAAGCGCTCCACCAGTACAACCCCCAGAAGACCCGAGCACAGAACCCCCAGAAGATCCGAGCACAGGGCCTTTGGTGCTAGAGCAGATGTGTGCAGAGGTGGACAAGACACTGAGGAGCCAGTCAGAGCCCTCGTCGTCAACGTCGCCGATCCAGCCGGCGCAAATCCAAAGGGAAGAAGCAGGGTATAACTCTAGCCAAGAGCCAGCTGCCAAGGAGACACCATCAACGGTCGTCTCGTCACAAGTCCCTCAGCCAGGGGAACAAGCAGAGGCCACTCCAAACTCCAGCCAAGACCCAGCAGTAACGACAAGCACGCAAGCCTGCTAAACTTCGCCGAAACGAAAAAAACCACATCCCACTCCCATGTGGGTACCATTGATGAAAGACGAGTTTCTGGCCTTTATCGGAATACTGGTAATCATGGGTTACAACGACTTGCTGGAGAAGGCGCAGTATTGGTACACGTCCCCGGACCTGGGAAACCACTCCATCAGATCGACCATGACCAGAACAAGGTTCAATCAAATTTGCAACAACTTTCGGCTGTTCGAAGAACCGTCTTTCACGGGTATCGATCCCCAGACTGTATCGCCCACGACCAGGCAAGCCATGGAAGAGCAGAAGGCCAAGGAGGAATAATGAAGGTGCGACCCATGATGGAGGCCATCAACCAGGCATTCCGCAAGTGCAGGAACCCTGGAACAGTTCTCTGTATAGACGAGTCAATGACTGCATACACTGGAAGATCCAAGATCAAGGTATACCAGCCCAAGAAGCCCTTCAAGGACGGCTTTGAACACTGCACTCTCTGCAACCCATTCGACGGTTACATCCTCAACGACGAAGCACACATTGGAAAAAGAGCCACATGGCCATTGACCCCACCCAAGACCCTACCAAGGAACTCGTGAACAACAAGATGGCTCACACAACGATCTACACCGCGCACCACTACTACAACCAGAGTTACACCATCATCTGTGACAACCGCTTCACTTCAGCACTGCTGTTTCAGATCCTCTATGCCAAGCTAGGAACCTGCAGATGCGGGAGCCTACGTGCCAATGCTGCTGAAATGCCATACGAGTTCACGGAGGAGTTGCGCAAATTCAAGAATGAGCACTAACGTGGCGACAGTATCCTACATCAGAGCGGCCGGCTACTGCTGAGCATCTGGTGTGACACCAAGGCCGTCCCTCTACTCAGCACCCACGTGGATCCCTTGGCCAGAAAATGTACCGTCGGAAGACTCATCGGGGGCCAAACCACCTAGTTGCCCACTGGCAGCCACGACTTACATGGACTACATGAATGGCATGGATATGGTCAATCACCTCATCTTCTCGTTCTACGTCGGCAGGAGGTCGATTAAATGGAACCACAACCTTCTCTTTTCTTTTCTCTTTTAACATGGTCATGGTCTCCAGCCTTGATAAGGCCAGCAAACGCCTCCAGCTGACTTACCGAAGATCGCTGGCCAACCAACTCATCAATTGAGTACGCAAGATACGCCCCATAAGAATTCCAGCCGTCTTGGGTACCAGTCATCGCCACGAAAAGAATACGAGGAGCCGCAGATGCCAGGTGTGCAGGAAGTACAGACAGGAACGGCACGAGACCACCTGGTGGTGCGCCACTTGTCGCACGAAAGTGTGCACGGACGAAAGCTCGAGAAGAAGGCACGGTGGACAAACTTGTTGGCAGCTGCATCAAGATGGCCTGGATCTCGAATTTTACGCTGAACTTTTATTAAATTTGTATAACTTTGTACAGCCAACACCGAATAAACCTTGTAAGCTTTGTTCAGAATTATGTTTTCAATTTGCCTAACTGTGACTTTGACTTTTCAGGAAAAGACTAAAAGCCCAAAACCTCACTGTTCCTCGACCCGGTATTCGTCGTGGCTTCAGGGACTCAAACTGAGCTAAAACCGCGACAAATGCCATGCCTCAGGTGACGGCGAGGTGTGGGGTTTTCTTTCGGTGGGACTTTAGCCGCTTGGTTATCTGGACTTTGCCTAATTCTCTGGGTATTGCGATGTTAACCGTCACTATTCTAAGGGTAAAGAAAACCAAACTCTGCCTCATTGCAGAGTCTGGCAAGACTTGGACTTAGCCAAATTCTCCAGGTGTTGCGATGTTAACCGTCACCATATGGGGTAAAAAAAGCCAAACTCCATCATTGTGGAGCTTGGCTAGTATGCGGGTCTCTTTTGATTCAGGGATGGTCGAGACCAAGTCCATCCCCTCAGTACAAAGTACCAACTTAAGTCACCAAGTCATCATCCAGTAAGGGTCATCCTCAGGCTTCTCAGTAAGTTAGTTAGTGGTCTCGGCCCGCCACCACACAGTCATCGATCGCCTAACCTTCGAGATTAGAAGGAAAGACGGGCCTCGGTTGCGGTTGGATCACTACACTTTTCCAACCATTCAACCTTGACAGATATCGTCGAATAACACAACCGTACCAATGTTGACACCTAGCCACCTCTTCAGATAGCTAGTTCATGAATGTGTCGTCAAACACCCACTTTAGTCTAGTACTGGCAAAGCTCGAAACGAATACCCTTTTACAAGTTCCAACCAGTCTTTGCTGCTGGTCCAATGGTCTCAGCTCCATTTCAGAATGGCGTACCACTCGTCACCGAAACGAAGCCACAGTCTAGTCCAACTGCTCCGATCCAAGAGACTGCTGCTACTACCTCTCCGAGCTTAAAGAGCCCACTGCCACTATCGCCACTAGTTCCGGCCGCGCTCTGGACATGTGCCAAAGGACGAACCCACAGCTCACTGTCAAAGCGTTGCCACCAGTCCAAATGGCTCAAACAGCTTAGAACCTTCCAAGCCCGAAGGCGAGGCTAGGCTTCTCGTCGCCAAGTCTTTGCTGCCGGTCCAACGGCTCAACCCAGTTTGGAATGGGGATCTGCCAGCACGAAGGCAAGGGGGATCCGTCGCTCACAACCAGAGCGTCGCCACAGTCCAATTGCTCCGACCAGCTCAGAAACAGCACACCCTCAAGGGGAACGACTGCTCACCACCAAGCCTTTGCGTCTCAGTCCAATGGCTCAACCCAGTTTAGAAAGGCGTCCCAATCTTCACCAAGCAAAGTCACTAGTCCAAACAGCTCTAACCTAGTTTAGAACATCGAGCCCAACATCGAGGACTTACACAGCTCATCACCAGTGTCGCAATTCGGTGTAGTTTGACTTACGAGGAGCGCAGTCCGCCAGCAAGACCTACAACCAAAGCCACTAGTCCAAACAGCTCAACCAGTTCAGAACAGTGTACCCAAAGGACGAGAGTGCTCACCACTCTTCTTGCTTACTCGGTTCGACGGCCGGTTTCGAAAGGCGTGCCGATCTCCACCAAAGCCACTAGTCCAAACAGCTCGACAAGCTTAGAACAAAACGTCGTACCTAAAGGCAAGGGACCCATCCTCGCAAAAAAACTGGGGGATTGTCGATGGGACATCATAGGTTTGCACCAGTCTCGCAACTTGGTCCGAAGGGTCGTCTCCGGTTTAGAACGGGAATCTGCCGGCACGAATGCATAGGGGATTCGTCGCTCACCACCAAAGTGTCGCCAGCAGTCCAATGGCTCCACTCCAGATCAGGATAGCAGTTCCAAGTCCGAAGGCGATGACCCACAACTCATCACCGAAGTATCGCTACTAGTCCAACGGCTGCAACCAGCTTTGAGCAAAGGACCCTTACGCCGTCCACATCAACAAGCCAACCAATGCCGAGTTATGCGCGTCCTCTCATCCCTCCTAGGTGGGGTGGTGATAGGATGTCCAGGTTTGACGGATCTCACGGTTTTGCACCACTCAGGTTTAGTCACGAGAACTAATCCTACGACTTGCACGACATTGCCACTTGGCCGATAGCATCACCGATGCACAGTACAAGACCAACACTAGCAAATAACAACTCCACATCCAAGTCACAGAGACACCGAAGGGAATCGGGAATTTCTTTCTCGCAACAAGCCCGGTATACTACCTGTAACCTACCAGCCGTATAGCCAGTGCGCGCGAGATATTCCAAAGAATCACGGGACGATCTAAGACCTGACGAAGTAACATAATTGGCAGGCCCCAGGTTCGCTTTTTTACTTAAACAGTCCAAGCCCAGTATACTACCTGTAACCTACCCACCCGAGAGAATCCTAAGAATCACGAGACAATCAAAGATCTGACGGAGTAACATGATTGGTAGGCCCTGGGCTGGCTTCACTCACACTACAAGCCCGGTATACTACCTGAAACCTTCCCGCCACATAGCCAGTGTGCCTGAGAGATTCCGAAGAATCACGGGACGATCAAAGACCTGACGGAGTAACTTACATGACATGTCCCGTGCTCACAGTCTTTCACACCCGATTCTAACACTCGACATCAATGTTCCCCAGACATAGAGCGGCTAAGGCACTCATAATCCAAGACACAGAGGGACGAGGCAACGAGTCAGGATCGTATTCTTACTCAAAGCTCAGAACACGGCTCAGCATGCTACCCTTACCTGCCCGCCCGCACCCCGAAGACTGCCAGAGTAAGATTATGGTAGGGCTAAGACGGACCAAACTCTTTCAGAAGCACATCACCACACTCTTTCGCCCACAGCCAACACATCCCATACTCAGAAATTCCCAGACGCACACGACTCTGGCATATCAGCTAGTAGGGTTACGCTGATCGTCGCCAAGTCTTTGATGCTTTTAACGGCTCAACTTCAGTTTGGAATAGCATACCACTCGCCACCGTAGCGTCGCTACTAGTCCAACTGCTTCGACTAGCTCAGTGACCAATCCAAATCCAAGACACAGAGGCACGAGGCAATCGAGTTAAGATCGTCCGCATACTCCAGCTTGAACACGACTCAACATGCTACCCTTGCGTACCCGTCCATAGCCCAAAGACCGACGGTGCAAGCTTACGGTTGGTCCAAGCCGCTAACATTCAAACGCTTTCTGCCAGTGCATCACCAGACCTGTTCGCCCACAGTCAACACATCCCAGGGAACAACAAAAAAGCAACCACTTCGCCCACCCTCAAGCACTCCCAATCCAAGATGGAGACATGCAAAGCAAGCAAGTTAGGATCGTCCACCTACTCGAGCACAAACTCGGCCCAACATGCTACCCTTGCGCACCCGTCCATAGCCTGAAGACCAAATGAGCAATCTTACGATAGGGCCAAGCCGCAAACTCTTTCAGCAGGACTCACCAGACTCACAGGCCTGCATCCAACCTCTCGAACCAGTCCTGAGCGCAAGAGGGGCAGTTCAGAGACAGCACACCCTCAAGGGGAACAAGTGCTCACCACCAAGTCTTTACTACTCGGCCCAACGGCTCAGCCCAGTTTAGAAAGGCATCCCAATCTTCACCAAGCAAGGCCACTAGTCCAAACAGCTCCAACCTAGTTTAGGACATCTAGCCAACATCGAGAACTTACACAGCTCATCACCAGTCTCGCAATTCGGTCAAGTTTGACTGAGGAGTGAGGTCTGCCGGCAAGAACCACAACCAAAGCCAGTTCGAAACAGTGTACCCAAAGGACGAGAATGCTCACCACTCGTCTCGCTTACTCAGTCCAACAGCCGATTTAGAAAGGTGTACAGATCTCTACTAAAGCCACTAGTCTAAACAGCTCGTCAAGCTTAAAACGAAACGTCGTACCTAAGGCAAGGGATCCATCCTGACAAGAAAACTGGGGGATCGTGTGAGGAACAGCTTACGTTTGCACCAGTCTCGCAATTCGGTCCAAAGGGTCGACTCCAGTTTAGAACGGGGATATGCCGGCACGAAGGCAAGGGGGATCCGACATTCACCACTAAAGCGTCGCAACCAGTCCAAACTGCTCGACCAGCCTAGAACTTTGGGGACAAAGTGCTCATCGGTCAAGTCTTCGTCGCTACTGATCCAATGGCTCAACTCAACATCAGAATGGCAGGTCCAAGCCCAAAGGCGAGGACCCAACGATTCATCATCAAGCATCGCCACTAATCCAATGGCTCCAACCAGCTTAAAGCAAAGGACCCACATACCTCACCCACCAACAAACCAACCAATGCCGAGTTATACCGTGCTATTATCCCGCCCGGTCGAAGTGGGATGGTGATACGCCGTCCAGGTTTGACGGATCTCACACCTTACAGTTTTGCACCACTCAGGTTTAGTTACAAGAACTAATCCCTACGACTCGCACGACACTGCCATCTCCTGGCCGAGCACGTCGCCGATACTCAGTACGAGACCAACACCAGCAAACACAATAACGACTGCTCCACATCCAAGTCACAGAGACACCGAAGGGAATCGGGAACTTTCTCGCCAAAATCCCCGTATACTGCTGATTGCGTACCGCCGCATAGCCAGTGCACCCGAGAGATACTGAAGAATCACGGGACAATCAAAGACCTGATGGAGCAACATTGTTGTCAGGCCCTGGGTTACCTCTCTCTCTCTTCGCAAGGTCAGTATACTGCCGATTGCATACCCGCTGAATAGCCAGTGTGCCCGAGAGATTACGGAAAATCACGGGACGATCAAAGACCTGACGGAGCAACATGATTGGCAGGCCCTGGGTTACCTCTCTCTCTTCCCGATTCTCACACTAGACATCGATGTTCCCCAGACACAGAGCAGAACACAACCAACAGCAGCTTCGGCAAATCAGCAACATTGCCCAGTAGCTTTCGCCAAATGGTGATTGATAGGGCGGAACATCTTTAAACTTCGTTCATGGACGAGCCATGGGCTCTCTCCGAGCACGACACTCAGTATAAGTACGCCGCCGAGACTCCCGAATGGGATCAATCCAGTCTTAGACTTTCGGAAAAGACCAAAGGGATGCTATTCTCACCGCAGCCTTGCAGTGATCGATACAGCTTCATGCCGACCTGCAGCCTGGTGAGGGCCGACCCGCACAAGGCGGGCCAGACTGATACCCTCCGGGTTACCCCAGTCCCGAGTCCCAGATGCCGACGAGAAAGGGGGCCTCACCTGTCTGATTGGACACCATGGCTTTTTCTGATTGCGTTCGAATTCCTCCCATTACGGATGATCATTTCGTTGGGACACCCATGGCGGAGCATGAGATGCTGTCAGTGATCCTTCCGCAGGTTCACCTACGGAAACCTTGTTACGACTTTTACTTCCTCACAAAGACAAGTTTCGCACCTCGTTCCAACACAGACAGAATGACATGAGGGCCACCGCAGCCACTTCAATCCGAGGTACTCAACTAATCATCAATGGGTTGTAGCGACGGGCGGTGTGTACAAAGGGCAGGACTTATTCTACACGATATCCTGACTCGCGCCTACTGGGAATTCCTGGTTCACCGGAAGAATTGCAGACCCCGATCACAACCACAAACGATATTCTAAGATTTACGGGAATCCTCTCGGACCAGGAAACTCTTTAAATCGTCCACTGTAGCGCACGTGTGGCCCCGGACATCTAAAGGCCTAACAGACCTGTACTGGCTGTCTTTCATGCGACTTTAACGCCACAAATCTCTCTAAGAAGTCGACTATAGTCTCCTCGGCTGCTACCAAGTCTAGTTAAAGGCGAGAGTCACACCAGTTTCATGCGGAATTACCCGCCTGCTCACGCCAGTGCCTGTACGCCATGTACCACCACCCACTGAATCAAGAAAGAGCTCTCATTCTGTCAATCGTTCCAATGTCCAGGCCGGGTGAGTTTTCCCGTGTTGAGTCGAATTAGGCCGCAGGCTCCACTCCTTGTGGTACCCTTCCATCAATTCCTTTAAGTTTCAGCT
>JAHWFP010106190.1:29379-53037 GCA_023313725.1 Lithobius niger
ATACTTCCCCCAGAACCCAAAGACTTTGGTTTCCCGGAAGCTGCCCACCGAGTCATAGGAGTAACCCGGCAGATTGCTGGTCGGCATCGTTTATGGTTAGAACTAGGGCGGTATCTGATTGCCTTCAATCCTCTAACTTTCGTTCTTGATTAATGAAAACATTCTTGGCAAACGCTTTCGCTTCGGTACGTCCCACGGCGGTCAAAGAATTTCACCTCTTGTGCCGTGGTACGAATGCCCCGCCTGTCCCTATTAATCAATACCTCCGGTTCCAAAAACCAACAAAATAGAACCGAGGTCCTATTCCATTATTCCATGCTTTGCTATGCGGGCGTGGACTCGCCTGCTTGGAGCACTCTAATTGGTTCAAAGTAAAATCGACATCAGCCTGCCGTGCTAGTTGTTGCCTCGTCAGTCTGATCGTGAGGCTACGAGGACAGCAATTGTAACCAAAGGTGAGCAGCTGCCTCGAAGCCAAGATCCAATTACGAGCTTTTTAACCGCAACAATTCTAATATATGCTATTGGAGCTGAAATTACCGAGGCTGCTGGCACCAGTCTTGCCCTCCAATATTTCTCCAACGTATTTATGGTCGGTATCACACCAGCGAAGAGAAAGGCCAGCCAGGACTCCCGTGCTGGGAGTGGGTAAAGTTGCGTGCCTGCTGTGATGTGGTAGCCGTTTCTCAGGCTCCCTCTGCGGAATCGAACCCTGATTCCCCGTTACCCGTAAAAACCATGGTAGGCGCATAGCCTACCATCAACAATTGATAAGGCAGACATTTGAAAGATGCATCGCCGGTGCTAAGACCGTGCGATCAGCTCCAAGTTATCCAGAGTCACCAAATTGGAACGGACCCTTGTGGATCCGTATTGGTCTTGTTCTAATAAAAGCATTCGTCCCCGAAGGTCGGAGCTGGTCGGCATGTATTAGCTCTAGAATTACCACAGTTATCCAAGTAGGATGGTACGATCTAAGGAACCATAACTGATTTAATGAGCCATTCGCGGTTTCACCTTGATTCGGCATGAACTTGGACATGCATGGCTGAATTTTTGAGACTAGCGTATCACTACTGGCAGGTAACTAATCACCAACGGCCTCCTACAGCAGCACGACGGCAAGCCTTATTGCAGGCAGCCCGCATATCCCGCAACCTTCCGGAGAATGAAAGCGCGACATACAGACCACGAAGCAAGGGTTGGCAAGCCACCAGCCGCACGCAAGGGCACGTTTTTCCACTACTCAAACGACATCCATCCGAAGCGAAACAAAGCCTCGCATTTCAGCCACAGCTCATGAACTCCAAGCCCAAGACACAAAGGCACGAAAGCAAGCAAGTTAGGATCGTCCACTTACTCAAGCTCGAACATGGCTCAACATGCTACCCTTGAGTACCCGTCCATAGCCCGAAGAGCGATGGAGGAAGTTTATGGTAGGGCCAAGCCGGACCAAACACTTTCAGTAGCACATCACCAGACTATTTCGCTGACAGCCAATGCATCCCAAACTCAAGGAACACACGAGCCACAACTGATTTGACTGCTGCTGAACAATATAAATCCAAGACACATAGGCACGAGGTAACCGAGTTAGGATCATCCACTTACTCAAGCTCGAACACGGCTCAACATGCTACCCATGCGTACCCGTCCATAGCACGAAGACCAACGGAGCAAGCTTACGGTAGGAGCAAGCCGCACCAAAATCTTTCAGCAGCAGCACCAAACTCTTTCAGCAGCACATCACCAGTCTCTTTCACCCGCAGCCAACACATCGCGGTATCAGAAACGCCCAGCCACAGCCGATATGCCTGTCACTTAATAAGCTCAACCCGGAGCACGAACGCACGCGGAACAAACAAGTTAGGATCGTCTGCATACTTCAGCTTGAACACGACTCAACATGATGCCCTTGCGTACCCGTCCATATCCCGAAGACCGACGGAGGAAGGTTACGGTAAGGCCCAGCTGCTAAGGTTCACACGCTTTCTGCCAGCACATCACCAGACCTGTTTGCCCATGGTTTAACGCATCCCAGGGAACAACAAAAAGCAACAACCACTTCGCCCACTACTCAAGCACTACCAATCCAAGATAGAGACATGCAAAGCAAGCAAGTTATGATCGTCAACCTACTCGAGCTCAAACACGGCCCAACATGCTACCCTTGAGTACCCGTCCATAGCCCGAAGACCAATGGAGCAAGCATACGGTAGGGCCAAGCCGCTACCTCTTTCAGCAGGACTCTCCAGACTCACAGGCCTGCTGCCAACATCATCTCGAACCATTTATGAGCGCAAGAGGGGCAGCCAAACTACTACGCAAGTGATTCCAGTCCCACACCATTTCTAAGCTCATCAGCTATGCCTAGGATGCTACCCTTGCATACCCGCCACGCAGCTAGTGTGCCCGAATCATCCAAAGAATCACGGGACAATCAAAGACCGACAGAGCAAGATTACGGTAGGCCCAGACAAGGAGTCAGTGCTCATCCACAGTACAAGAACAGTCTCTTAAATGAATTCGGCAGCGGTCCGTGCGCGACACACCCAACCGCTAAGGCCGAAGCCAGAGTATCAAAGGCCCGCCCAAAGATCTATAGCTCAAGAGTCGAGACTCTCAAGTCAGGTCACGGCACTGCTGCTTCCAAGCTCAAAGCTCGTCAACAGCTACCATTCCCCGAAATGTCATGCCCCCGGCGCCCAAGTGCTAACACCTTCCAGCGACGTCGCACAGCAAGATCAACAAAGCAGCAGGTAAGTCTCAAGCAAATTCTGAATATCGTCCTTTTGTGTCACGCTCTTTGCGGTCACGAGGACGGGCGGTGTCTCTCGTACCGAGCGCATTTGTGGTTTTTTGCATTTTTCTCCAGGTTTGCCTTCACCACTTTGGCAGAACCCCGCTTTCCATTCAGCTTTCATGCTCTACTTGCCCATCTTACTTTCACAAGGTATTACAGAACCAAAACATGTTACAGTACTCTCTCAATCCCATCACTTATTGATTCAGGCACGCTGCGCCGAAGTGCGGTCAGGAACACAGCTGCACGAGACAGCTGCCCTTCCCTAGTACATACCTTCGGTAATGTGCGGGACACTTCTCGATGCCGTAATTGGCACCACAGCGCATTTATCCCTCTGCAGTAGGGAAGAACACAATTTATATTACACCCCGTCGTTACTTTCGGGGTTCCCGGGAGTTCCAGCAAGCAATAAATAAAAAGACATCAGAGCTTTTCCTGCGGAGAATTCATCGAGTACCAAAGTGTACGTAGAAGATGGAATTTAGGCGAACCCATGGACTCCTTCCTTTAAAGTACTCGATCTGGCTGCACCACCAGTCATGTGCCCGAACCATGCGAACAAGAGGTAAACACAGACCGATGATGATAGCTGACTTTGTGTGCCCTAGCCGAAAAAGTAAACACACTCCGTCATCGTAGCATCTAACCCATCCTTCGTGCCCCTGAACCATCCGAAGAAGACGTAGAGCACTCAGACCGCAGAAAGCAAGTCAGTAACCGTTGCCACCCCACTACTCCTTAAATTAGGACACCGAGGTGGTTGAGAGCGATTCGGTGGGTCAGTACGGCTAAACAGAACCCTCGACTCTCAGCAGGTTTTCTTGGCGTGGGAGAATAGCACATCCGTTTGTTTCGGAGGCGCCAACATGATCTCCCCATTCCTTCGGCCTCCAACTTTTTCCCCGTTCTGAACCTCCATTTTCGTTCGAAAATGGCATTCCTTCGGCCCACTTTTCAATGCTCTGTGTCTCTCACCGAGCCCTTCTCTCTCTCCTCCAGTACGGGTCTGAACCTTTACGGTTAAAGTTGACATAGTTTGTTAGCATGTGGCTAAACTTGGTGCCGAGAAGTAATCTTCCTCCATATCCGTTCGTGAGCACGAGTCATTTGGACTACTTAGGGCTCCAGATTCACAAGAACATCGGTCGTAAGAGTAAGGTTCCGACCTGATCAGGGCCGTTATTTAAACCAAAGACCGAGGCAGAAGCAATGTGGAGTCACAGCTTCACCCAAATAAGACCGCCAAGGACATGGGATGCTTTCATTTAGTGCACATCAAGTTCATGCAACCACGAAGGGCCGATCTCTATCGGTGCTGGAAAGACTGACGCCAAGGACATGGCCGATGTTCCCTAACACTGCTTTCATTTAGTGAAAGTCAAGATCACGTAACCACGAAGGGCCGATCTCTTTCGGTGCTGGAAAGACTGAATGTGTCGGGACCATCAAGTCACTCACTTCTCACTGAACGTGTCAGGAATCACCAAGTCTCGCTTCTACCGACTTTTATTTAGTGCACATCAAGATCACGTAACCACGAGGGGTCGATCTCTATCAGCGCTGGAAAGTCAGAAGGTTTCTTAACTAACTTCGTTCATGCCCTCATACTTTGAATCATCGGGCACTCTCACTCATCAGAGCTCACCTCCGTTTTGTCTCTTGCTCAGCATGCTACCCTTACCCACCCATGGCCCTAAGACTGACAGAGCAAGATAACGATAGGGCTGGGCCGCTCTCATTCATCAGACCTCATCTCGGTCCTGTCTCTTGCTCAGCATGCTACCCTTGCCTACACGCCAATGGCCTGAAGAGCGACGGAGCAAGGATACGGTAGGGCTGGGTTGCTCTCACTCATCAGACCTTGTCTCCGTCCTGTCTCTTGCTCAGCATGCTACCCTTGCCTACCCACCCATGGCCCGAAGACCGACGGAGCAAGATTACGGTAGGGCTGGGCCGCTAACATTCATGCCCTCAAACTTTGAATCATCGGGCATTCTCACTCATCAGCCTCGCCTTCCAACCCAGCTGCTCAATCAACTCAAGTTTTCATCATCACCTCTTGGACTTAGCCGACACCAGAGGGCTAAGCCGGACCAAGCATTCAATACCTTCGGCACCGTGGAGCGGCATTCCGTGGAAGAATTCACGCCCCTGGTTGCCAGCCTACCTTCAGACCGTGATCAGCTCTCGTCTGCAGACCAATTCGGAACGGCCTTCGGTAAAAATGCGTCCTGGCGCCTTCTATGCCCATCATCTGCCGAAGATCTGGCACTCCTTCGGCTAAAATGCGACTTGGTGCCTTCTTTTCCCATCATCTGCCGAAGATCAGGCATTCCTCTGGCCAAACATACACTCATTCTGCCAAAGGTCCTTTCGTACCACATATCTACTTCAATAACCCAAGGTCCGACATGTATGTGGCATACCGTGGCTTTTCGGTCTCTCCAACTCGTCCTCCATACCTATGATTTGGAACCTTCCATCAGCATTGCTAATGCAAAAGAAGGAGATTCCTACTAACGAAAACGAGAATCAAATAACCTGTGCCAAAGTGCTGGTTGGCGGCATGAAGTTGCAAATGCCCTGAACAATTCGTGCTTTGATCGGTTGCAAAACATGGTTCGGCCTTGCTAGATTGAAGAGTGAGTTAGCGTTGCTTACCGAAAAATCTTTGACAGCCACAGGAACAGTTCGTTTGGACTTAGCTAAATTCTCGGCCTTCTGACCAACTCACTCAAGTTTTCATCATCACTTCTTGGACTTAGCCGACACCAAATGGCGTTTTGTTGTGGATAAGTATTCAATACTTTCAGCACCGAGGAGCGGCATTGCGTGCAAGCATTCACGCCTTCGCTATGAATGAAATCTTATGCTTAAGGGTGAAACAGGATGGAACGCCAACGGTTCAACTAGAGTTACATAAATACAGACACAAACCTATTTACGATGCCTTTTGGACAGATACTCCAGACTGCTTGAGTGGGAAATCGAACCCACAACCTTTGCAACCAAGGCTGAGTACCTACCTACTTGCCATACTTGTCTGGTATGTTTTCCCGACACTCATTTTCCCGATGGTACGTTTTCCCGACAACATTTTCCCGACAGGACTTTTTTCCGACATGTACTTTTTCCCGACATGACATTTTCCCGACAGGTACATTTTCCCGACAAGACTTTTTCCCGACATGAGCTTTAAAAAAACCCTTATCCATTTGGTTTTTTAAAAATACAGATATGAAAATTCGTTAATAACTACAATCTTACGTTATGAGCAACATCTTGTAAAAATTCCAGTGGTTCCATCCTCGGTCCAACTGGCAATCACAATATTTACAAACCATGAAAATACTGTGACACCTAGGGCAGCCTCCTTATATAGCCGGTTATAGACAGCATTGTTGTGATTTCCCTTTTGCCTGAAAATACTGTAACGTCACTACATTTGAAAATTATTGGTGAATTTCCTGACAAAATAAACACCACAGTTAGCAGTCGCCCATGCCTCTAGGATTCCGTCTAAGGGCTTCAATAGAATAAAGATTATCATGATTCCAACTGTGGAAAAACAGAAAAACAAAATTAGGATCTTTGTTATATGGATTCCACACTTTTTTAAGAATTCAGTAGAAACACTATATTTTTCGCATTGTTGGTTCAATCCTATGTAAAAAAAATGTATCCCTTTAAAACAATTTTTTTTCAAGGTACACGTTGGGAAAAAGTACCTGTCAGAATAAAGTACCAGTCGGAAAAAAGTCCTGTCGGAAAATGTGCCTGTCGGAAAAATGTACCTGTCGGGAAAAGGTACTGTCGGGAAAACGTTGTTGGGAAAATGTACCGTCAGGAAAATGAGTGTCGGGAAAATGTATGGATCCCGAGCCATACTGACACGGCCTATAAAAGGAAACATCCATAAGCAGCATTTAACACGTCCATTAACATATAAAAATATAGGAGTGAGGGTTGAGAAGAGTAGGAAAGAAAACGTCTGGCTTCTTCTTCCTCGAAAATCTATCTACTGTCGTCATACCCCCTGTATCCTTTATCACTTGATCCTGTTCTTTTTGTTAACCACATTGTCCTGGGCTAGGTCTTGGCAGCTGAGTAGCATTGAATGGTAACTGATGCTCCTCAATCCCTGCCAGTTTATGTCATGTGTTTGTGTCGTATGTTCTAGTTTCGTCTCTTTGTGACTCATGGCAGGTTATGGAGTACAAAATATTGGGGGAAAAGGAGTACAATGAAAAGATGTTGAAAGATGCTCTGTAGCAGGAGCCTATACTCCGTACGCGATTTGTAAACTGGGCGTGGCTCGCGAGCAGCTTGATTGTCGCGTACATTTTCCCGGAGTCGGTGTGCCTGGTGGCTATCTATAGATCGCACCAAGGCTTGTCTGTGCGCGATCATGGTTTTGTTATTTGATGACAATATTTTTAATGTAGACTTTTTTTTTGTTATTAAAGGCCTTCTCCTTCAATAGGGAATCGGGGGAAATCGAAAGCAAATAAAAAATATTTGAGGGGAGGGTTGGGGGGCAGGGAATAAGATAAATTTCAGGCTGGATGCCAAAAAAAGAAATTTTCTTTCTTACCGAATCTCATTTTAGCCGCGGTTTTCTTTCTACTTACTGTCATAATTTCCGACTCAGGCCCTTTCAGCAGTGGAGTAAATAAGGATAGTGGAGTAAAAGGGCTCTCCCCCCCCCCCCACCCCAACATCGAGCCGTGCAGCATATAATCTTTGGAAAAATGTATGTATTTACTATTTTCTTTAAAACATTCGCCACTGCCTTTTGGGTATTTCTTCTCTCCCCACCCCCCCCCCTCCTGGTATTTTGGGTCAGACGGTAATAAATATTAAAAAAAATTAGGTTTTAGGTTTTAATTCATTGGGGAGCTAAAAAAAAAAGTTAAGGAAGGAAGCGTGTTTTACTGTGAATGTTGAACAATTTATTTGTGAAACAGCAGTACACATTTCAGATCTTTTCATTTTTGTGAGATTTTTGTGAATTTTTTTTCATTTCGGTTGTGAAAACAACCGTTTGTTTAGCTCTGAAAAGAGCTCTTTGTTCACAGCCACGCTAGGGGGTTGCAGAAAGTGGGAAAAAATCCAGTTCGGAAAAAAAGCATGCCATCTTTAACAAAACCATCCTTGCTGCCGGTGTGTAGCAAAATAAGTCTTCGGCCCTTTCCGATCGGAATAAGGCGACCAGCCAAACCGTCATTTGCGCTGTCAGCTGTGAGTCCGGTGCGCCTTTTCTTTAGCTGCCATTGGCGTTCGCGCCCGTGATGCCATGCTCATTCACGCTAGTTTCATCCAAATAAATACCGTAAAGGAGACGGATTACTTCTTAAATGTCGTACCTGACGTAAAATTCAACGACGCTGCAGGGCAACAATTTCTGTTGTTGCATTTTCCGTATTTCATCCCAGGTTTCTTTTTTATAATAAATGCTATGGAAGTTCTCCCATCTTTAAGTCCAATCTTCGATTTGAAATTGACCAAAACATTATCAAGATTTCGATAATTACCTTCTCGGTGAATTTCAGTTATTGCTGCACGAGCGGCTGACAGTTGAGAGTCGTCCAAGCTTGTTACCGTTGGCGCCTTTGTCCGTTATTTCGCTGCCGTTATAAACTGCGGAACTGTAGCCTCTGCTGCGGCTGGAGTGGCACTCGTTTCGGCGAGTAGTTGCGCGCCTTCGTTAATTTGTTTAACACAACTGAAAGAAACCTTTGTTGCATCCGAAGTTTCTTGGGAAACGGCGTTCTTGCTCTTTGTTGGTTCCTTCCTTCGCAGATAACAATAGATATCCCGAATAATTTCCCTAGTTGGCTGTGAATCATTTTACCTCTTTTCCCGATTAAAGACGATTTAATAGACGCCATTTTGTGACTGCTGCTCTGGCGGTTTTTTTTACCCATGATGCTAGTCGTGGTGTTGTACTGGAGTGGACAATCGATATTTTTTTTAAGCCACGCCCAGTTTACAAATCGCGTACGGATTATAGCTAATTACACACAACTACTTTTTTCATAAAAGATTTAGTCATCACGCAAGAAAATCTAGTGGTTTTCATACTACAAAAAAGTTTTCTATTTTGGCACCCCTCCCAAAAAACGAAACAGTTCCCATGTCGCCACCGTGCGTGACCGTGTCCCTCCCCATCCCAGTAAAAAGCCCTGAACTATATATTTTCTAAGAAAGCTTACCACATATTTCCACATATTTGTGCCAATCGCTTTGAAGAATAAATCGTTTTGTACTAGAAAACTACTCACTAGAAACTACTGTGTGTTAACCTAAGAAAGGCTTAGGCAGAACAAATAACTCAAATGACGACCAAGTTGAAATGATTCGTGTACGTTTTGCTTGCAGGCCACGGAAATCTATCCGACAAGGGTCTAGAGACCTCAAGCTTTCAAAATCAAGGATAAAGTTTATTGTACCTCAGTTACAAACGTTTATGAATTTCGACAATGAATTAATGAAGCCACTGCTTCTTTTAACATACAAACGTTAGACAATGCAAGGCAAGAAATCGAATTCCTGCCACATATTGTGTAACGTGCAATAAAGGGTGCTCACGTGGAAACTTATAAAACTTGGTAAGTAGAGCTTTCAGTTAAAAAAAACTATTTGTTGATATCATGTGTAGTTCCTGTTTTCCTAAACAATGAAATACTGGAGTACATTCTGGGACACCCTGTATATATTATTGTCCTCTAATCTAAAACTGCCTTGATCTTTCTCTTCTTGTTATTTTTTTTGACTTCTTATTGCTCAAACATTTACGTTTAATTCCAGAGCCAAACTATGCACCGCAGTGCCGCCTCCCATCCAGCAACTTTTGTCCAAGATCAGACATATACCACTAGCAGTTTCTTTTAGCCTTTGTTTGGCCGAATTCTTGAGGTTCATACCGCCTAATACATCACCCCCTATATCCACACCTGTACTGAGTGCAATTCTTCCAAAATAGTTAGCTATACTTTTTAAGAAAGGTATGGCCACATATACAAGAAACGAAAAAAGGGACCCCATCCGTGTCTTTTTTGATGGACCTGATGGACTACTCTCAGGTACTATACAACTCAACTTGATCAGAATTCCATTATTATCTTGGTTTATTAGCATGGCAGACTCATCAACAGTTAATACAAACCTCTTGTAGGTAACGTTAAAATTGTTTGGAAAAGTCATATGACTCATGGCTACTTCGTACTGTCCATCCAGGTGAATAGGTTCGGCTGATTAAACGGTATACTTTTGTAAAGTATTATTAGGATATAAACTGATGAACGTGTACAAAGGCAGGCACAGATAAATCCGGACATTTTAAAATGTATACTATGTCACTAGTCCAAGAGTTAAAATCGTTCGAATAACCCAACCATTTCACAAAATATTCTGTGCAACCCGCTCGTTTCCTACTCCTGAGTACGCATTCAACCTTATATACCTCAGGCTCTCTTACTGAATGTAGCTCCTCTTTTACCACATGCCTACAATAGGGTTATTATTGTAGTCCCTAACGACGTATTTGGGAATATCACCTTCACGGTTTTTACTTTTAATATAAACAATTTTCTCTGTTCAATTCGGGGTGTAGCCTTACCAAACACACCCAACTACATAACCCCATCCAAATGGGCTCTGCCACCCTGTAGCCACCACCATCACCAACGTACAAATTAACAAAAACCTCACCTTTATTGCTCTTGTTTACTTCTATAGGCACCATCTTTATGATTCTATTGTAAGATCAATTATAGGCATGTACTATATCTTGTGAAGCGTCCAGGTAGTGATTAGTGTTGTTTACATGTTGAAAGCTACTTATCCCACCCCTTAGTGTTCGACTTACCCTTTTGGCCACTGAGCATTTTAGGTTGTTGTTTTGAGTGACGTAATAATGCACGTTGTAGCTTTTAAATACGTCATTTACACTCTTACGCAGGAATTCGCCCCCTTTGTCCGACCAGGCAGCGGCCGGTACATGCCCCTGTTAAATAATTCGATTAAAGCTCTACTGACGGAAACTGCATTTTTATTTTTCAGAGGCAAACCAAACAACTCTTTGGTAAAAAAGTCTATGACAATTCATAAAAAAAGTTACGTTATCGTTTTCACGAGACGAGTTAGTGACATCTGCCAGATCCATTTCCTATATTTTATCTGGACCACTCACTCTGACGCTATTGCATTTGTATTTAGGTAAAATCGGCTTGAATAAAGTGTAACGCAATTCTCCTTTCAGCCAATTTTTGATAGCCTACAACGTAATCCCGTGCCCTTTAGCCCTGACCAATCTGTACAGCCGACTAGTTCCGCTCAAACTCCATTCATCGCTTGGATTGTAATAAACTTACCTTAAAATGCTATCAGTGGTAGTAATTTCTCCAAACTAAAATTTCGTATTCTTCTTTTTTTAGTTTTATCTGTGGAAGGAAGATCTTCATCAAAATCGATTAAATGCGGATTGTCCAGCGTTGTTCCCGATGCTTGCCTGATATCCCATACACCCGACGGAGTGGATCTAAGGGATGGTTTATATACGTTAGAATGGCATAAAAACCTTTTGTAAGGAATGTATTCTTTAATAAAACGCCAAACTGGAATGGTGTGAACCTTTTTTCTAATAGCCTCATTATTGGTGATTGCGCTGTGAATCAAATCCACGACTTTCCAGCCCTTTACCAATTTCCCCAACTGTGCACCAACGGTCCGAATGCATGGAAGTCTATGTTACCGCTATTTTTTAAAATGCGTTCGACTCTTCCCATGTTTTCAAGTCCGATTTTAATACAATGGACACGCCGGCAGCTCTTCTACCGGGGCTGGTTGCCAGCTGGGGATGCTGCTAACCCAGCAGTCATGGCGGCACCCGCTCACAGCGCCGAAGGTGCCATCACCTGGAGCGCCACACTAGTGGCGGCGCAACATTATTTTCAAGGCATTGTCTTTGTACTTTTTGTCAACGTCTGCCAAAGAACCCTTTATATAGCTCCTGACAGAGAAAATTATTTATTTTTGTTCAGGTCTGGAGTGCCATATAGGGTTCTTTGATGAGTGCACTTATTTAACCTTGTCTCTATATGTACTAAAGAAACTAGCCTAATTATTCAAATATTAATAACAAACACAAACCTGTAGACAATTTTTTTCTGATTTTGTAATCCAGCCTTTTTATTTTTACAGGTACTTTTTACAGATGTCTTAATTATGGTTATTGTAATACGACGGAGTTATAACACACGCAATATATATGAATAGTGTTCTGAAAACTTCAGTAAAAAAGGATCTCTGATGTTGTACTCCCCGTTTTGGTGTTTGGACAGCCAATCGGGAAGGAGGATATCGAAAGGTACCATGTACTTATTGTCATCAGTTAGGTTTTCGAACGGGTTGTTGTCATTTTTGTAAAGGTCCAGTAGACAATATTTTCGTGTTGTTTTGCTAATTAAAGAGATGACGCCAAACATTGCCGAAATTGTTTTGATTACGATCAACACAATATCTTGATTTACGGGGATCCAAATCTCAAGTAAATGCTGAGCGTTGCACGTTGACGATTTCCAATGCAGTAGGATTTCAGCTGAAATTCTGTAGTTAGTAATTCCAATACACTGGCACAATCCTTTTTGTCAATAGGGGTTTGCCATATCGATGCACTATAGGATACACAAGTCCCGATGGGTGCAGACCTTAGATGCATTACCGTTCTCATCTGGACTGCTTCGTTAGGAGACATGTTCATCATGGTCCACGTCAGGGAAGTGGAATGGCCAGTTATTATTTATATATATTATTACTAATATAATTATAATTATTATTTGAAATAATATTACATATGACGTTACCTCGGTTCACATGACAGTCAATATACTGGCATATATGCTATTCGCACATTTGTGCGCCTTGGTTCAATTCATCCGATTCCTCGATCTGTTTAAAAGAATCCAGGATTATTTTAAATTGATCAACCGACAGTTCAGTTATCTTCTTGCTAAGCAGTACGATACTGAGTCCACTTTCCTTGTTCACATTGAAATAAGGAATGCTAAATCTTGGAGTAGTGTACATGATCTCCGCAGGGCGAGGGCTAGACAGTGCCACCATCCATCTGTTAAGCATCGGTACCCTTAGGTGCCTTTCATCCATCGTATAACAAACACTGTTTGCTGCTGGTACAAAGGTGATGGTTTTTTCTTCGTATTTCCTGATGTGAACCCTAGTTAGCCCTTTAAACTTGCTGCATTTGAAAAATAACACATTTCTGGTATGATCGGATATTTGGTATGTTCAACCATTGTTGCAAGATAATAATAATAATAGTAATAATTATGTATTATGTATATAATGTTAGCAAAAGTTTCAATTAGAGGTTATAATTTTGAGAGAGATCTAATCTTGAACATAAATTGCATGCGACATTCCTCTTCAAATACACGTGCATTGATCAAAGCACATATTTGTGACTTGTGTAGTTTGATGCATTCTAATGTGTGAGTTGATAATACTACGTATTTGTAACCATGACTGTTGAAGTACAAAGTGATCAAAGCAGTGGCTACGTACAATAACTGCTGCTTTTCAGAGTCAAAGTGAGCTAACCATTCTGGGATTAAGTCTCTATTCTTACACCAGTCTTGATCGAATATGCAAACTCCATCAGATATTGGAATACCTTCATGATCAAGCTGTTGCATGTTAATCTTGATGAAATGGTTCATCCTTTACACCTTAAACGTTTGCGTTATGTCCTAATTTTATGTCCTCATAATAATGGTTCAAATACTAATAATAATAATAATAATAATAATAATAACTTTAATAGTGAATAATAATATTTTATACCCGGAAAGACAGGAAAGAAACGTAAATTACTAAATTTAGTTTATTTAAAAAAAATTTCCACCGAATAGTAAAAAATATATTATAGGAAGAAAATGATTCGCAACTTACCAAAAGCTGGATTGTGTGGAGCTTGTAGATGATCGAGTATGGCTCTCTGCTTGTAATAACACGTCTTTTATACTAGGATTTTGGGCAGCCTTACGTGTTTACATCATTCCAAAAGACCTTACAATTACGATACGATCAAATATTGATGACATATTAATCAATTAATGATGGTGTTTGACTTTTAATAGGTACGATTACGTTTACTTTTAATGAATACCATATCAGTCGTAGCTCCTTTTATACGTCTTACATTACGTTATTTTAATTACTTGAATTAGTTTATTGATGAAAACAGATGGTTCTGAACCTTAGTAACATACGCTTGGTAACACGCCTTACATTTCTTTATTTAGTTTCACAAAAGATTTGTCATATAATCGTTCAGTTTGATTCTGACCACCAAGGATACCCTTAAACGCTGTATCCTTGACTTAAAGCATTGACTCGAGTTGGTTATGTAAGCGTCGAATATATATTGCAGCTCTGACTGTACTTCTCACTGCAAAGATGACTTGCTGTCTGTACGTGACAGCTATAGTGAAGAGGCTGCTAGTACATATTTCTACAGTCGCTATTGGACGTGTCATTTATTTTAAAGGAATGATTTCGAATGTTTTTACTTTTATATATGCTGGTGATCCCAGTGTATTAACATCTATTCCCTTTAACCTGATGGACATGACTGATGTAATACTTTACTCGATATAATTTCATTTTAGATAACCTTCTTTAAATTGTTTGACTAGATTTATGTATTCTATATTAGGCTCCTCTTTATCAACAAACGTTCTTTGTTGCAAAGACGAAGTTCATTTGCACCACCGCACCTATTCTTTTTCGAAAATTGTAAAACGTTAAATAACTAGACGTAAAAAGTGTAAAAATAGGATGGTTTACGTTTGCCTTTAGTGTCACAAACCTCTACGTAGGCGTTTATACGTTGGAGATCGGTGGGTAGGGGTGGCGCTCTACCCTGCCCATCGTGCCACCAATGTCCTGTCTGCAAGACCGTGCATTAGGTTAGTTCGTGTCATTTCCTTTTAGCATTGTGTAAACAAGTTTTGTTCCGACTTCCGTCCGAGTTGACATATTGATAATAGGTGCATTCACGATAGGTCCGCCCTGTTATTTACCCTTTGAATGGTGTTCCCACGCCATTAGCATTACTTCTACACGGAGTTTTGCTTTTTGGTCTCACTCAGACTGAAGACGTTGCGGCAACTACTAGTCGCTGATCTTGTTGCAGTGCTCGCTGGTGCTCTACAAGCCTGCATGGTGTACATAGTTTGCCTCTGCGCACTGGAATACATTATGATGGCCGATGACAACAACAACAACAACTTCAACTATGCTGATGTTCTGGCTGGTGTCGAGGTAGGCATGATTATGACACCCATTTCACCGCCACCTACGCTATTGTTACCACCATTGCCGCCGTCTCTACTGAGACCCGTGCTCCCGTTCACGAGCCGAGACCTGACGGGAGCCTGGCATAGGATAAAGGCAGCGGGTAACGAGCCACGTCTGCTGAAGGGTGAATCTCACACTGTTGGCGTGGAGTCGGTACAGAATTTGTTTTGTTTTTTTATTTACTTCATTACATTGATTTCTTGTGAAGGTGAGTAAGTAAGGCTTCGTATTTAATCCTAGTAATTCCAACGTGGACCAGACGTCGCCACCAACCATAAAAAAGAAAGGGGATTACCAGAAACCCCCCTCCCCCCCTCCCCCCAAAAAAAGAATGACACACCATAACCTATAGTAGACAACTATTCGCATCTATTTTACCCTAGGGTTTGGATAAATGGACGTTAATTGTCTACTGCTTGTTATGGACCAATAACACACACAAAGCTTGCTTTGAATAAATGGTTAGAGGGGAAACACCCAGGAATGGAACAGTTTAAGGGGTTTCTCTTAATATCATAATGAAGAGAGAGAAAACTGAAGGGCATGTATGTGTGCATGGATGAATGTTAGCTTTCCAACAAATTAAATTCTTTCAAAATTCGCTTTATCAGTTCAAAATTTGTAGTTGCTGTAAATTTACACTTTTATTAGATATATTCGGTTTTAATTCCGTTATTCATGATTGACTTTTGGTAATTTTTTTTGTTTTTAATTAAATACAATCATGAAAGTGGCTTCCTTCGGGTACTCCGGTTTGCTCCACTACTTTTTCTAAATTTGTTGGTTCATTTTCGAACAGCTTAGACTAACCAACAAAGTATTCCAAACACAAACAAACAAAATTCATGATGTAGCTTTTTTGGTTATTTGAAAGTCATACCGTACATAGTATGCTTTTCAAATAATGCTTTGTTAGGTTGAGAATTACATCGGACCAGGCACTTCGCAAAATTTATCAACAAACTCCATTCATAAAACTAAAGAGAAAGAAAAAGGAAATAAAAAAAGACGAGAACGTGATAACATTTATTTATTTATACTTTAGTCGTGTTTACAGTTTGTTTGATTAACGCTTTTATGTGGATGTATAGTTTTTCGAGTTCATATTACAAAAGATTAAAGCTACATTGCTTATCTATGTCAAGATATTTAGTAACCTTCACGAATACGCTGGAATCATCACACTTCGTTGATAATATTGCGTCATCTGACACGTAATGTTGATGTAAACAATCGGTATTGTCTTCCTGCTGGGTCCAACAGTCTTTTTGGCACAGTCGTCAATGCCCACATTTTGGATATTATTGAATAACAACAGCTTCGTGTCGATCAGTATTACAAGTAGGAGGATAAAATCCAAGTAATGTGATGACTCCAAATGTCCTGCCATTGTTGTTTTGTTGTTGTTGTTGTTGTTGTTGTTGGTACTGAGGTCGACGCAGGTATGCTGCGCATATATCCTGTCATTCCTTCTTTAACTGTTTCCGACAACATTAATGAATCTGCCTGCTTTCTCCTTTCAATGTTCTTTCAGAACGAATGCGTGGAGTGTATTTCCGTACCATCACACTCATCTCGACCACGTGGGTACATTATGTCTTTCTCTCTGGTCTCGAGAAAATTGCTTCCCTTTTTGAACTGTTTTAAGAATAAACAGTACTTGTTCTTCGTTTTTAGCTTGTTCAGTGAGTTATCGTTGGTTTCCCAATGACACATGGATGTCTCACAATAAATACACACCACGGTATCTGTGGCACCAAACATTCGGTGTACATTGTCACCGCACCAGAAATATCCTGCTTCAGGCATTTTTCGTGGTTCCATCGTACCCTTCTACTCCCTTCATCCCTCATACGTACTTTCACGACCTGGCGGAGTGAACAGGTCTACGTCACAGGTATTTTCACGACTTGAAGGGATGAACAGATCTCCAGACATCGTGGTTGCGGAATGTGACTCGGAATCATTGGCTTCCCTTTTTATACATTCACACCTAATACCCGAGGGCACCACTTGTATTCTTGCTGACGTCATACATTTTTTTTAATCCATCTTGCATGGGTACATACGCCATTTTGGGGCTCAGCCTTCTTGTAGGGGTATATTGTCGCTATTTTGGGGCTTGGCCATCGCGGAGTCACCCTATGGGCGCCGTCATCTTGCACTGGAAGTAACGTCATTTGTAGGGGTTGTGATGTCATTACTCCCTGTGACGACACTTACGTAATCGTCTTGAATGCTATGCTACTACTGTCATCTGCAGCATATTTATAAATCTCTGTAGTGAACTTGCACGCTGCATCATAGAGCTCTTGAGTTTTCCTTTGACACAGAAAGCCAAACTGGAACTTAATGCCTTTGAAAAACAAACGGAATGACTTAATATTTCAGTAATTTTCAGGTTTTGTTCCCCTGCAACTGATGAAAGAAGAATATTTTTTGTTGCACCATGTTGTGAAACCTTGGAACATAGTCCTGGTTGATATCACCGAAGTACCAACACTTGCTGCTTTTAAGAATAAGTTGAATGGTATTGATTTAAGTAAATGCATGAAATATATGTGTTAACATGACTATTGCCTTGGTCTGCTTTTTTTTTACGTTTAGTTAGTATAGTTGTTACGCATTAATAATTGTTAAGGCAGGGTATCAGCGTATATTAACAATCCCTTCCATGACCTAGTGTGCTATATGCGCAATAAATGACTGATTCATTCATTCACTTTGAACGTTGTGAGGGGTCCCAGGAGACAAAAGAACGGGGCAAGCACAGACTAGTGTGCATAGCAATTTGCTAAAGCCCTTGAATGCTAGATGGAATTGTTAAACCGAGTAAGGTGTAGCTTACTAAAAAAAACAATAAAAGCTGTCCGATGATTCGAAAAAGATGTGAGTGAAAGGAAAGCGACAAAACAATACAACAACAAGACCAAAAGAAACTAACAGTCGATGAAACAAGAAAAGCAATATTCGATAGATTTTTTTTAAGAACATGTATTAAAACTTAGAAACTTGTGCAATGTTCTTTGCATCTGTAATGGGTGTATCACTCACCAAAGCGATCGCATGGATTTTGTGGTATTGTTCATTCTAATAATTCTATTGCCAGTCAGAGGTAAAGTTTTCCTAGTGCATAACTAGGAAATAGGCTTTGGGCCTATTATAGGCAGAGCGGATAGAAATATATTATAAATTTGTATTTAATCTCATTTTAGTGACCTTACAATCCTTGTTAATGTACCTAAAAATATGGCTGCAATGTTCACTCACTACGTTTGAGCTTTGTGCGTTCTGACGTGACTGACTGTTTTTTTCAGAGTTTAGATTTTTTTAATTTTACGTTTAGTTAGTATAGTTGCTATGCATTAATAATTGTTAAGGCAGAGTATCAGTGTATAATAACAATCCCTTCCATGACCTGGTGTGCTGTATGCGCAATAAATGACTGATTCATTCATGTTTAGGTAGGCCTAAGCTTCGTTTCACATTAATTTTATGATGCTTTCTTTTTCTCCCACATTTTGTTTCTGTTTCGTTATTTGCAGCCTCTTTCTGCCATCACTGACGTAGTGAAATTCCACGTTAGCCACCATGGTTAAGCTGGCAAAAAACGTGCCACCATCAATAATGCTTACATTGTGTATATTTAGTGCAGAGTATTTTCCTAGATTTAAAATATTAACAATAAAGCATTTAACTGCAAGCCAAACAATCAACAGTAACGATAGTACTTCTCAATAATCAAAGGCTCAATAGATCTGCAGCTCTCTACGCTGCCTCCTACGACAATGTTGAAGCGCACACCTCTGGCACGTACTACAACTGCGAAAGCTAATTTTTTTAATAATTGAAATTTTCAAAATTGTAGGTCAGACGGTGTTAGATTGAGTGTGAAGATAGCATTTAAATAATTGTAAAATTTTCAGAATATTTTGGCTTAACTTTTAGCTGCCGTTTAGTTTCGTAAGCATAAACAGTAGAGAAATTAGGCCTAATGCATTTGAGGTTAGGCCTATTCATTCTTGCCACACAGGATTGAGAGTACAGTTTCTATGACAACCACGAATCTTGAAATTATTGTATGAAGCCATAGTAGTGTTCCGTGTTGCGGTATAAACATATCGTCTGCATTAAACTTTCGTTTTATATAAACAGTTACCTGATGCTGCTTCGGTGAGCTTGCACGTGTGGGATTCGCGTTGATAGTGTAAACGCCAGTATTGAGTGCTATGATGGGTGAATTCCTCCAAGCTTATTTTTTCACATGAAACGAATATATATAATAAAATGTGATAATAAAATGTTATCATTTCATTGAGTTATTGCTAAGAAGATTGTTAGCTATGGGTAAATAACGATAATTTATTTTAACGGTTTTAAAAAGTCCATTGGATTACTAGCAGCACAGTGTATGCTTTGTTTGAATTGCTTAACTTTACAGGATACCAAATTTACAATGGAGAGTGTTATATCGATAAATTCGACAAAAACTGCAAAATTCTAGTTGGCGGAGTGCAGCGTAGCCTATAACAAACACCAAATTGCAAAATTTTGGATGGTTGGTTGGTTGCACTTTTGTAGTCTGGGTGGAGGTCAAACCAAAAGGAAGATGCAACAAAATTGGCTACGTTTAGATAGCCCCAAAAGTATTGCTGATCTAGAATTTGCCGTAAATAGATCACTTATAATCCACGAAGTTACAAATGACCAATTTACGGCAAGTTCTAGATCAGCAATACTTTTGGGGCTATCTAAACGTGGCTAATTTTGTAGCATCTGTCTCTTGGATTGACCTCCACCCAGACTACAAAAGGGCAACCAACCAACCAATCAACCAACATTTTGCAATTTGCTGTTTGTTACAGGCTACGCTACACTCTGCCAACTAGAATTTTACCATTTTTTTTAAACTGATAGCTATTTTTTGAAGTCAATGCCAAATAATTTATTTTTATTTTCCACTAAACACATTAATTTTTTTTAGCATCTTTGTATACTTATTTGCAGCAAAATCTCTATATGCTTTGCGTACAATTGTGGGTGGAACTTTCAATTTGTAGGCTAGTTACATTTCTATCTGTGAAACTAGTTGGTGACCCTAAAACAAATCCCAGTTATCCTGTTTCCCTTTCCTATTAACTTCTGTCCATATACTCGAAAATTTCGTTATTTTACACTATACCATAGAAGAATGGTACATCTGAAGAAATAATTTGTGAGTTGGTTGATTTTAGAAAATTTGTGGATACCGATTGGAATAAGCAAATCAGTGATGAGAAAACCGAAACTACTGTCCCTTTTAAAAGCCGATCATCTTAAACCACTTTCAGTTTTTTACATACCTAAATTGACCTATTTTATGTGTGTTTTAAAGGAAACTACTAGATCTACCTGGTTTGGAATTTATATAACCAGTAGAATTACATCCAGATGACGCCAGAAACTCGTGGGAACAACAAAATGATGCCATTCGAAGCGCGTCGTAACAATGAGAATTTCTCACGAATCTACTTTTGCTATCTTGTAAACATAAAAGAAGAAATAGAAGGAAGGGCAACTAAACATATTGGTTTTCTGCTTGTGCACCCACATGGAACTGTACTTCATTTACGTCAACAGTGCACAGAAGGCTGAAGAAGATTAAGCACCTGACAAGCAGAAAAATCGTTGTAGGGGAAACCAACTATTCTGGAGATAACTAACTGAAAACTGAACAGACTTTCAAATGATAAATACACTAATATTTCGGTACCATAACAATGTTAATAACACTTGCGCGGTGTATTCATCAGAGCAGATATACAGTACTGACATCTTACATTGGGAAAGGTCAACCAATAGTTGGTGTTGTCAAACTAAAACCAATAAAAACCACAAAATATTAAATACACGTGATTGATTAACCAACAATGTATCATAAATCCTATGCAACCTGGATTCAATTCAGAAGAAGAGTTTGGCCCAATAAGTCATGACTTGTGATATGGGGAGCCGATGGGTGATTCATGCCTAAAGATCTCATATACTTCAAGGTTGAATCGGGCACGATGGAAGTTCCTACAGTAAAGGATCCTAATAAACTGAACATTTGGAGTGTGTCAACTGTTTCTTTGGTTTACCTAGAGAGAGCTGGACTGTTTCTGACTTTTAATTGGTGAGCCTTTGCTGTAAATTGATGGTGTTCACAATGTAGACACATGAGCAACCTGTGCGAAGAATGTGGTAAACAACAATGTAGTGCCTTAATTATTAAGTTAAATTTTTCATCGTGTTTTATGTTCTGGAGCACGAAAAATATCGGTTGATTTGTAGGGAACAAAGACCTTTTGGTGATAGGTAGCAAAGAGAGTGAATGCCTACAAATACCACTAGGGACAGACGTTGTATTTAATAGTGGAAATGATGAGGACATTAATGGAATATTTCTGTTGGATAAAGTTGAGTTCGAGAGGAAGGTCAGTGAGGTCGGAAATGAAGTACAACTCGGTGAACTCCATTTTTTTAATCACCAAGTTTAGTTGATGGGTCCAGAAAGGAAAGGAAATGGTTAGTACTCGTGGTGAGGGACTTCTTCCTGTAATGGTTAGTTTAATCTTGCCGTTGAAATGGAGTCCGTGAAGTTAACTCCTGGGACTAGCATTGTTATTGGTCATTCGGCATCTGGTGAAAGCAGGACCGATGTAGAAGTTATTGATAAACTGAAGCATATCAGGGCATGATTTTCGATCACCAATGGATTCACTGTCGTCCACGAACGTGGTGGAGTGGCGAATATGGGCTTTTGAATCTTTTGAATCTGTTATCGATGTTTTGCCTGACGAGATCCGAAATTAACGAAAATAGGAAAAATCCTGTAAGGATTCCTGTAAATACTATAATTCCTACACGGGTTTGTTGGAAGAATTTGTTGTGGAAGTAGGAACAGTGGTTTTGGAAACTAGTTTGAATAATTCGGTGAAAAGGGCATCGGTCCATTTCAGTTCCTGAAGAATTTTCGGATGGTCTTGGAGTGTGAAGTAAACATATTGTAAGATTAATTCGTGCTTGAGCTACGAATATGGCTTGGGAATTGAATGCCTGTATACCTACCTTGCCCAATGTGAGACGTTAGCTGTTTACCTTCTCTGATGAAGACACCGCTTAAGTGTATTTAACATAGTAATGGTGCTGAAATATTAGTGTGTTTACCATTTGAAAGTAAGTTCGACTTTTATTTATTTACCTTCAACTTTCCACATTCTACGCACCCTTCAGTACTATTATGGAGAGTTACACCACATTTATTTTCCGAAATTATAGTCCATCCTATAGTGTGAAGTCTGTGATAATAGACAGGGAACTTCTTCACAGGATCACAGATTTTCCCTAGAATTGTCTCACAGTGTCTGTCAAGCCTTCCTAACATCATCTAATGTTTGGTAAAACGTTTGAAACTATAATTTTATGCTCGTAAATCTAAATGTGAGTAGAAACATATAAGCTGTACTGACGCAGAGGCAGCTCAAAAAATAATCAAAAACCGCTAATCAAACTTGAGAAATTATCAGATGACAAGGGACCGAGTTACACAATTTATTTTACGTCACCCATGACATTCTCGCTATAGCCTCCTACATGGGGCTCATTAAAAAAAAACAAAGTGCGAAGCTAAATGGAAGAGGGATGCTGTAATTTTCCCCACGTTTTTGCCTTATTAGTTGCGTAAATAAATAGTAAACTAATATTTTCAGACGTGAAAAATTAGTTGCTTACTCTTGGAAGCACTCTGCACCAATCTTTATGCAGTAAGAGACATTATTAAGAAATTTCGACCTAAACTCATTCAAGGAGTTCAGTCTCGGTTCAACGTATTCACCGTTCAACATTCAACATTCAGCGAGTTTAACGAATACAGTTCAACCAACCTTCCCTGTGGGTTGGTTTCAAACATTTGTATCTAACCTCTGCTATACCATGTATAAAATGGTCATGACTGGCTTCAACCTCGGTAACTAAAGCTCTTTACAGGAGGAATTTTATTCAAAACTGGATTCAAACTGCCCTGTGCAGCAATTCAACCCTGTAACTTTAACTAAAAATAATTTGTTTTCCCTCAAAATTCCTGGATTCATAACTGAACGAGGATCAAATTGACTGCTTCATTCACAAAATTTTTGACTTATAATCACCAATTTATTCTTACACTATTTTGTAGACTTACCTCACAAACTATCGCAAGTCTTGATGCTGACACTATGCGGTATCAACCACCAGTAGAGAATTCACATTTTAGCAATCCAAACTTTAAGGAATACGTTAAACTGAAAACGGTGAGCAATATTTCCTTCACGAGGCGTTACAGCTTTGTAAATTCACAAAGAACCCATCTATATGTACGATACAAATTGACAAAAATAATTTATACAGTATGGCTAGCAACAGAAATTAATAATAAAGTCCTAATAAAATTAGTAACCATATATATATATATA